>LZPO01066297.1:457915-470333 GCA_001675575.1 Neotoma lepida
GGCTGCCTCTGCCTCCCCAGTGCCGGCGTGCACCACCACTGCCTGACTAGGAATCTACATTTTAATAAGTGGCTCAGGTGAATTTTGATGCCCCCTGAAGTCTGAGAATTGTGCTTTTGAGAGTGAAGACAGAAGCACCTTTGGTTGATGCTGTCTCTGCTTCTAGCTTTTCCACCTGGCTTTGATCAACAGAATAGAGGATTCCTCCTTACCCTGGGGTGGGAGGGGTAGACAAGGGAGAGGGCTACTCTGATGGGATGGGAGGGTGACGGAAGAAGAAGAAGCAGAAGTGCTTCCATCAGGATGGACAGAAAGCCAGAGCAGTTCTGAGACGACAACTGAAGCTTTAAGTTTTCTTTGCAAAGCCAATCACCAGGTTCATGTAACTTTCTCCAACAATGCAAAGGGGAAATGAAGGAGGTAGCCAGGCCTCGGGATCAGTATGATGGCTCTGACAAAGTCCTAGGACACCAAGACCCATGGTGTTAATGTAAACATCACTGAAATTAGGCAACCTTGAGGGCCCATCTGGCTACTGAGGCTAGTGAAGCCAGAATGGCTAAGAGGGGAATGGGGTGATGAAGATAAAGGGCANGATCCCTAAGAACAAGGAANTGCAGACCAGTAAATAGAGGCTGTGGCCAGAGATTTGGAAGTCTGCAACACAAAGGTGGAGTATTTCCAGGTAGTGATAAAGTCCAAGGTGTGGTGGAGCTGATGTGGAGCTGTAATGGAGTGGAGATGGGATGGAGGAGGACGTCTCCCAGCTGGACCGCTGGGTGCTACCAAGGTCGTCCGCCTTCTTAAAGCCACCAGACAGAAGCAGGCCTGGAAGGAACCCAGTTACTGTGGTGAGAAAGGAAAGCCCTGGAGTTCAGGCCATGTATAACAAGACTAGTCAGTCAGTCCTGACTGACTGATCTGTTGTGCTGCTGTAACAAGTTTCATGAGGCTAGNCAATGAAGTCCAAATCAAGGTACCAGCAGATTTGGTGTTTGGTGATGGCCCAGATCTGCTTTNAGGATGATATTCATAAAGAAGTGATCTAAAGCCACATCTAGGTCAACAGGTACTTCTCTTGGCAGCAAACCTATGTCCCTTTTGTCCTTTTCTTTTAATAAAGGACCATGACAAAATTGGGCATTTACTTTTAGACTTTGTGGAATTTGATAAGATATGTCCACACTACTTAATTTTATGAGGGTGGTACTGGAGCAGGGAAGAGGGTAGTACCAACCTATAGACCAAATTTAATTCACAGGAAGAGAAAGGCTCAATTAGTCACTCGGTTCAGCAGTAGAAACAATGGAAAATAGGGTTATCAGAGCAGTGTTAGGCAAATAACATGACCAGGCACCATGTTTTATCTGGCCTTGATTACAAGGTGTAGAGTTCATAGGCTGACTGTGTTCTTCTCAAACAATGGATGAAGCCTGGAAGATTTCTTTCTTGGTTCTCTCAGTAGTTGGGTGATCTTAAAGAGAGCAGTCTTGAAGTACTGATGACCACCTTTGTGAAGTGGACCCAAGAATACATACCTGCCCCATGTTCATATNTTGCAGCGTTATGGTGTGACTACCAGACCAAGAATCAAGCAATATGTTGGTGTAAATTGTAGAATGTGGACACAGAGAACAAAATGACACTTAAGCACCATTGTTTATTATAATAACATTTTCAGTAGTAGGAACAGCTGTGAACCAGGCATCCCGCCTTAATTAGAGTCCAAGAATGTGCACNTTCAGCTGCTTTTTATTGGTGCTGACTGCACATTTTTTTCTGTCTAGCACAAACATAGGTGGAGTGAGTTTATGAAGGNTAGAGTGAGAATATTGGAACAGCCTACAAGTACAATCTTCCTTCTGTAAATAGTGCTTTTTGACACTAGCTACAGGACTCTCATAGCACCAAGAGAGAAGGAAATAATTGTTTAGACATGGAAATCCATGCACATGGTTAATTACATCTTTTCATGGTAAAATATCCATCCAGGAAATTCTCAGACCAAATAATAGCAAATTCAGNTCAAGATCTAGTTTGTACCTGCCAAGATTATCAACTCCTTCAGGAAGGAACATGAGGTGATTGAGAAGAGATGACTCATTGGCCTCCCTTGGACAGAGCCAGAAGTTAGTCACAGCTGTCACAGGTAACCTGGGCTTCCTGGAGTCAGGGGCATCAAGGTGGCAGGTTTCCCTTCTGAACATCTGGAACACATGCACAGCTGCATTATCTGAAGTCTTACAAAGCTCATTTGAGTTCAGGTCCTTACTCCTACATGGTAGGCTGTGTGTGTGCCTGCTTTTGCCAGCCTACTCCTAAGATTTTTACCCCATTATTCTTGCTTCCATAACTCTGCTCTCCAGCACTGTCCCATGCAGAGGACTTCAGTAAATAACTCCTTATCTCCCAAAGCCTGTGAGAGGAGAGGAATAGATGGCTGAGGATCTGGTGAATAGCTTTTTCCTCCTCCCAAAAACCTTCCAGCTTCAGGTATTGTGAATGCTTTATTTTTTCTCTTTTGNTTTTTTGCTNTATCTTTATTAGTTCTTTGAGAATTTCATACAGTGCCTTTTGACCATACTCAAATCTCCCCCAACTTCTCCCAAATCTACCCCCCCTCTACCCACTTAACTCTGTATTGTCTCTCTTTTTAAAACCTCATAGCCGGGCGGTGGTGGCCCACGCCTTTAATCCCAGCACTCGGGAGGCAGAGGCAGGCGGATCTCTGTGAGTTCGAGGCCAGCCTGGGCTACCAAGTGAGTTCCAGGAAAGGCGCCAAAGCTACCCAGAGAAACCCTGTCTCGAAAAACCAAAAACAAAACAACAAAAAAAACAACTCATTACATCCAGCTTGTGCTGCCCATACACTCTTGGGTNTACGGTTTTCCACAAGAGCATAGTCAACCTGGAAGAGGCCACACCCTTACAGAGAACTGGCTTTCCCTCTCCTACAAGCTACAGATTGCCAACAGCTCCTCAACTAGGAGTGCCCCCCCTCCGTTCTCCACGCTAGGATTTGTCTGGCATGAGTTGGTGCAGGCCTTGNGCATGCTGCCACAGCTGCTGTGGGGTCATATGTGCAACTGTCCTGTGGTGTCCAGAAAGCAGTTTCATTGTAGTCATCCACTGCCTCTGGCTCTTACTGTCTTCCCTCCCCATCTTCTGCATCTTAAGCCTCAAGAAGATGGAGTGTGACAGAGACATCCATTTGGTGGTGAGCATTTTGCAGTCTCTTCTCTACCCCTTGACCAGTTGTGGCCTCTGACAGGCAGTAGCCTGTGATGTTTGGGGGTCTCTGGGACCTGATTGCCCAATAACTCCAAAAGAGGTAACCCATTCCTGCCACTGGGCTCTTTGTTAGCCTGTGGGATGTAGTAGGGACTTTGTTGACCCATCATGGGGTAACTCCACTCAAACTCTTTTTATATATATGTGTATGTATATATTTTAGGAAGCTTCTATGGTGGTAAGTTCCATATGACTTTTTCAAAACTTCTTTGACATTAATTATCCCTCCATGTTTTTCCTACTGTACTCTTCCCTCTCCTCTCTCCATCCCAATTTAACCTACCTTTCCTGTACCTGTTTATACCACTATTTCTATCTCCCTTCCCTTGGGAGCACTCCCCCCATGACCATTGCTAATTTCCTGACCTATGTGGGTATTCCGAATGGAACATACATATTTGAAGATCCAATGAGTGAGAGAAGAACATNGGTCTGGGTTACTTNGCTCAGAATGGTTATTTCCATCCACTNTTTCTCCATCTATGTATCTGTGAATTTCATAGTTAGGTTTTTCTTAACAACTGAAGAGTTCTCTGTTTTCTCGTCAGATCATATAAATCTTTTGCTTTTTAGCAGCTGAATAATGTGAGTGCTTTATTTAAAGTAAGTAGCTGCTGTAGTTTGGGCAGATAGTGAAAGCCTGCCTGATGTTGTGTGGGAAGGACTGTAGGGTTGTTTGAGGTCTGAGGCTAGCTCTTAGATCATAGTTTTTCCTTTCACCACTCATGGGACATCTGAGTTCCAGCAGGTTCTCAGTAAATACATAGTGGTCAGGATTGAATCCACCATGGACCCCAGGCATTTCATTGGTAGGTCTTTTTGTTTTATTTTTGTTTTTTCAAATGTGTATCTGAGCCATGTCCCAAAGAAAAAGAAAGATTTCAAAGGAACCCAAGAAAGCAGCAGCAGCATGCACTATNAAGACTTCTGAAGGTGGTTTCACACAGGTGCCTGTCCCTTGTCAGGTAAACATGAATCCTCTAGTCCAGCTGTTGTACATGAGTGGGTGGGGCTCCAGTTGATAGGAGAAGCTCTGGAAAGCCCCTCTCATGAGGAGGGTTGTCTGGATACCAACTGGTTTCTGTCCANCAACTTGATGCTTTTTTCTCCAATTCTAAACATCTGGTGCTCAATTTTCCTTTATGGACTGTTCTGACATTTTTTTTTTTAAATAGAAACCATCTCTCTATATAGCATAGAAGGGGGGTCTCATGTCCTCATGATCATAGAGAAAGAACCAAAGTTGGAGGTCTGAGCTGCTGCTTGGATGCTGGGAAGGTCCCAATGTACCCTCCTTGACCACCTTCCTTCCACACAATTCCTCGCGTGAACTGAATGAGTTAACAGGTGTGCCCTGCCAGGAGATGCTGCTCCCTAGAGCTTCAGGGTGGTGGGCAGGAGTAACCTCNTTCGTTGTTGTATTATATTGTATTTTTGAGTTAGGGTCTGACTATATAGCTCAGGTGGGCCTCAACCTCACCACCTCTCTCGCCTCAGCCTTCTGTGTGCCTGGGCTTAGAGGGCTGAACCACTGGATCTAAACTTCCAATTAATTATATTTTAGATGTTTGATATATTTAAAACACATCTTTTCCTTTGTGTCTTAATTTGGNATTTCTCGCATCCTATTACCAACGATTCCACGACACATGCGCTCATTCTGGTTTTAATTTCTGTGAAAACTTAGTCCTTCATGTTTGGATTCACCTTTTCGTTACCCTTAAAAACGAATCCAAGGCCCAATTAGCAAGAGTTGCTATGGCAACTTTGGTGTGATTGAGCCAGTGTACCAATGCAAATATGTTCAATAAGTTTGAGCAGGAGATTTCCTTTAGAATGCAGAGGAAGAATTGACTTTGGCATAAAGATATTCACTGAACCCTCAAGAAAAGAGTTGCCAGGGACTAAAAATATAGGTTTATAGCTTGTATAACTTACCATGGAAATTTTTAGCCATCTTTAAAATAAAATCAGTCTCATTTAGTTACATAAATATTGTCACCTTAGATTTTGCTTGATCTATACAGCATGGATTTAAAATTCTGCCTAGTTCGTTTCTTCCTACTCTCCCATATGATTTTACCCATTGACTGGTTTACAATTTTAATTGTAGTTCAGGCTTATATTAATATTCAACTTGAGGTTGAAATAAATTCATTTTCTTCTTTGACACTTAAATTTCAGACCCTGAGGCACAATTATTGGCAAAATAACCAAGTATTAAAATTAAGCATTCNTAAAAACCCACCAGCTGGNTAGGTACAAGTTCCCAAACAATTATGGATTCCTTTGCCAGTTCTGTAGACTTTACCCCCTCCAAAGCTATCTTCCTTCTTCTTGTTTCTCACACTGAGTGCATTTTCTCACTAGCATTAACCTGAATCTAGCTGGACTATGAGGTATTTAAATGCTTATTTAGTCACCATCCCTTGTCACAACAGGGTGTTCCCTGTCAAACACTGTCACTTTTCATGGTACTCACTGATTGATGTCTCTGTGTGTTTATTGATATTTAGTTGGTCAGTTTGAATAAGGGGTACAGTTAGGATTACTCTAAGACAAAAGTTGAGCTGTTAGGATCAGTATTTCCTTCCTGCCCCTTCTCCCTTCTTCTCTGTTTCTTCTTTCCTCCCCCCTCCTCCCCTCTCTCCTTTTCTCCTCTTGTGCAGTAGGATTGCAGACTAGAAAACGGAGTCTTTTTCTTCTGACATGCTAGTGCTAGACATGGTCTTGAGATAGAGGTCTCTTCAGCTAGACACTTCATCTGCCTTTCGTTCTATCCTGGTAATACTGCTGAAGGGACAGCTCCNCTCAAGAACAGGAAGCCCCCAACTGCACTGAAGCAGTTTACAGAAGTTTGCCAGGATTGCAGGTGTACGTAACCGTGTCCAGTCTCACTAGTGAGATGTCTGTCACCATCCTCTGTTTTCTTGAGCTTTATATAGTTCAAAGATTAGTCCTTTTGTGTGTGTCCAGCTTCCTTTTCTAGCCACCATGCTGTGAGGTTCACCCATGTTGTTGCAGGTACCATACAATAATCTATTCTTTATTGTTACTCACTTTTTGAGCAGAATGGGAAACGGAACCCAGGCCCTTCTAGATGCCAAGCAAGTGCTGCACCACTGATGTGCAACTTTCCTTTCCTAAATCCCCTCCCCGCCCTCCCCTTTTAAATCCTGAATGGTACTCAATTGCATGACTATGCCAAAATTCCAAAATGATCTGGTCAGCTTGGGTTGTTTCCAGTCATTTGGGGCTATTATAAGTAAAGCACATGCGTGTGTGTGTGCGAGTGTGCGTGCATGTGTTGAGGATTGAACCCAGGCCTTCACTNCTGCTAGGCAGGCACTCTCTCATTGAGTTGTAAGTCCTGTATGTAAAACTGTTATCAACAAAGAAATCTGCACATCTTGTTTTCTGGACCTGACTCCTGTGTTTGCACCTGCTTCTCAGACTGAAACTATTTTTTTCTGGTTAAAATGTCCTCTCACTGTTGCTACATGTCCAGGGCATGCACTGGCCATCCCAGGGCTTTACGTCCTACTAATCCGTTAGCTGTATGTTTGTGTAATTTGTGCGCCGCGTGATCACACAATCCATGCGCATGTGGCATGTGTGGAGTAGCTACGTGAGCCCATATGTGCACNTTCAGGAGGGGGGGGGTCCATAAAAAGTGGGTCACTGACTCCTCCCCCTTCCTCTTCTTCCCCTCTCTCTTTGCATGACCATTTCCATAGGCCTAAAGCACATTCCCCTCTGTTCCCTCTCTTAATAAACTCTCATAGTGGGTTTTGTTGTGCCTCGTGGCTTTTCTTGCACAGTAACAGCGCTGCTTAATAAATAACATTGCGCTGCATGAAACTAACACTCACCTTTCGCCTTTCCCTCCTTTTTTTTCTGTATGTGTGTTTTAAAGACAGTTGTTTTTCTTGAGAAATGTTGACTTGATTAAGCTATAGTTTTCATAAGAATTATTCTGGCTCCCGTTTCTTATTTCCCTGTCGCTCCCACGGCCACAGGCACTCGGTGTACACACCACACACACACTAGGCACTGCACCACCCACCTTCCAGATGAATCACACTGAAGTGGGATTTGCTAATCCGGCAGCAGGGACATTTCTATGCTCTTGACACAGTGGGTGAGGAAAGTATTGCAAGCAGCCCACTTGATGTTTTCAATGCATGCCTCAGCCTGAAGGGCTGGGTGGAAGTCTCCAGTCACTCCAGGCAGTGGTTTTCATTGAAATGGAAATTACCTTATGCAGCCTCTCATTCTTGCTGATTTCCTTGGAAGAAGACACTGTTTAGTTTGCCAGCATTGAAGAGGAGAACTTCCCCCCCCACCCTCTTTACTTTTTTTAGTATGCAATAAGATTGAAGATGATTCACCAAGGCAAATCAGGCCTCATAGCTCACAATATAAGCCAGTTTGGACATTTGAACAGTGAGGTGTTGTTGGTGACTTGTGGAAGATGATTTTGTATTGTTAATCCCAGCAATTGAGAATAAGACCACTACCACAATTTAGAGCCAAATTTGAAGCAAGCTTTAATTAAATACTGACCAAGTGGATGGGCTCTGGCCCAATCCATACCTAGGTTCCTGGGAAATGGTCCNGACTCAGTTTGTATCGGCTTAAGAAGGAAAACCCATAATTCATTGCATTTCTCATCAGGTCCAATCAGGGGCAAGCATACATGCTGATATACCTCCAGCCTACATCCAATCAGGGGCAAGCATACATCCTGACATACCTCCAGCCAGCCTGTGAACCTCCCGCCCACATGTGATCCACCAGTGCAGATGGGTCAAACAAACTTGTTTAGGGGAATGAAAAACATGTGACTTGTTATCTCCCATAAACACTAGCCTCCAGCATTTCAGGAACTATCTGTCCTTGGGCAAGGGGCTTGCAGATCAGAGGCATTTTTGTTTCATGGATCTCTTAGGCATAGTCATTAAAACTTAAAATGTAACTGGCTCTCACAGTATCTGAGCATTGTTCCCAAGTCCCTAAGCTACTGTCACCAGTTTTCAGTTTTCCCTCGTCTACCAATGAAGCCATCCATCAAGTAATGCCTTAAATCTAAAAATAACTGTGTTTGGAGTGCTTTTCAGAGAGTNTTGGGACTTGTAAGCCCTGAGGTAGACAGGGAGTGAGAGAGAGACTCAATATAAATTGCGTAAAACCTCAAAGTTCGGAAATGGGGCAGCATGGATAAGACAAGGCCTAAGGCAGACATGTGACCATAAGAAAAAGCCATTCTCTTGCTGCTGCTGTCCCACTAGTAGTCTATGCAGTGCATGTCCTTACACAGAGTTTTCTGCTGATGACTACTGTATTCTCACTCTGACATTCAACCATGACCATTCCATTGTAAGAATACCAAGGCATCTGTGTGGTAGGGTGTCTTTAAGGGAACCANTTTGCATGACAGTGTTAATACTACAGGGCCAAGTACTCTTGGACATCTTGCTTTCAATATGCAAGTTTGAAGGCATATCTCTTAGCACCCCTGGAAAGGAAGTCTTGTCAAATGAGGATGCTGTTCAGAGTATGTAGCCTGAGGGATTCCTGCAACCTCTTTGTCTAAGACCTTGAGTTTATCATTTGGAAACTTTCAAGGNCATGCTTGTGTATTTACACAGGAACAAGTGTAATTAGTGTGTGTTTTCAAATGGCCTTCTTTATCCTGGAAGGCAGGTTCCTCCCCGGGTCTTGTCCTTACTGTACTGTATGTCATGGTCATGTAGTCATGGGGAGCCAGTTGATGTCATTGTGGCTGCTTCTGCTAATGTTCATCACTGACTGTATGTATGTGTTCATTCTCTGCTAAATCTTGAGCAGGTTGTATTTATGTACTTAGGAATATATGTATATATACATATGTGCGTATGTGTAGCAGCTATCAAAGAAAAAGAGGCCATGGATTTGAGAGAGAGCAAGAGCATGCACGAGAGGGCCTCGAAGGATGAAAGGGGAAGAGAGGGAAATGATGTAATTATAATTTCAAAAATTAAAAATTCCTATAGAAAGAAACAAAAATTTACTTGACCATTTCAACAGAATAAAACAAAAAGAGGGAGAAAAAGAGACATCTCATTAGAACAAATATGATAAAAAAAAATGAGGATGCTTTTGATNGCAAACTTCATGAAGAANACGAAACAGTGCAATGGCATGGCCCTGTCTGTGATTTGTGCCAAGGAAAACTGGTCACACAGTGTTTGGTTTTCTGGCGCTTTCCATCTGTTTGAGAAGATACTTAGAATCCTTTATAACATTCCTTGTCTTTCCATTACTATTAATTTGTGCTCCCTGCCTTGTGCTTGAACCCTTGAAGATAGGAATATCTAGATACTCCAGTTAGTCTGTGTCCCTTTCCTTCTCACACAATTGCCTCCTGCTTGCAGCCAGTGTGCCTGGAGGTTCTCTGCATAATTTGTTGTCTGCCTACCTCCGAACATGTTGTGCTGTTTCTCCACTACCCCTCCTCTTCCTTGTATGATTAATTGTGACATGTCTGAAGGACACAAATTTGAGCTGTGCTTCGTGGCCTCCAAAAGTTCTCCTAGATGCTTGCTGGTCCTCATACCCCTCTTCCCACTGTGGTTCTGCATACACAGGGCTCCTTCTGAGCCAAAGAGGGCTCAATGCTCCCAGGCTACTGTTCTTGTCACTTGCTGCCCTGAGCAGTCATCATTGTACCACAAAGTGCACTGAGACAGCCCTGCTCTCTGCTGTAGTAATAACTCCAAGCAAACTNGTCTGCATAAATTGTGATGCTAGTGATGCTTGTGAGTTAGGGGAAGAGATGCAGGGAAGCTTGTGGTTTTCTATTAAATTAGAGAGTAGGAACGCTGTTGTGCTGGGAAGCAGATGGTCTGTAAAGTGAGCCCGTGTTGCATGAGCTGTGGACTGTGCCTTCTCCCAAGTATGAGGTACGTAAGTGGCTAATGGGCTCTGTCCCCAGAGTGTGAGGTGAGAACAAATTCATGGCAGGAGTCAAAGACTGGGTGAAAAGGTGACTCTAGACACTGCCTTGGGATGAATAGGCTTTCTGTAAATTGTAGGGGAGGAAGGAAAGCTCACAAGGAAAAGATTAGTGTTGCACAGGTCAGGATATTTGGGCAAAAGGTGGAGTAGAGATGTCCTGTTCTAGACTTAGTAGTGAGGGAGAGCAGAGAAGGGTTTAGGAAAGTGGTTCTGGAGAGCTGTGATTGCCAGGCCAGAATGTTTAGGTTTTACCCAAGTGTCGGTTTCATGGGATCCAAGAGATGGAAGCCAACAGAGTGCTGAGGAACAGAAGGGAAGACTACACTGAGAGGTTCTTGCCGTGAATGGTCTAGACAGGAGGTGACCCAACCCAGCAAAACACTAGGCCCACCATGCATGTGTTTGAAGAAATTAAGTACTGTGTGCTAGGTAATGGGGACTCATAGGTACACAGAAGTCCTTAAAAAGAAAAGAGGAAAGCAAAACCACTTTACTTGTCACGAAATAGTGAGAAAATAGCAACCTGGAGAGTCTTCCACAGGTGGTGATGCAGTGTAAGTTAAGTAAGCTGAACCTCAGGAAGATTAGGGTCCTGGATCTGGGCTTTGTTCACACTGTACCACACAGTGCCCTCTGTGTGCTATGGGTGTGTATGTGTGTGTGTGTGTGTGTGTGTGTGTGTGTGTGTGTGTCTCCCCATGTCTCCTTGGCAGCCCTTTTGAACCATCTCCTGCCTGTCGCCAGATCAGATGATCACGTATCTGAAGCAGATAGTCACGAGTCACCCCCAAATCTAAAAGCAGATCTTCTTTATGCCCCAGTTACTTCACCCCTGGGTGTTTAACTGAAGGAATCCATACCAGCGCATCACCAAGATACTCGAATATTAATGTTTCTTGCAATAGCTAAACTACAAACCCAACCTAAATGTCCAACTACAATTTTCTGAATACAATGAGGTTTCTCAAGTCATAACAAAAAATAGAGTAATGTTATTTGCAGGAAAGTGGATGCCGTTAGCGAGGGTGGTGTGAAATGAATTAAGCCAGTCTCAGAAAGACAAAAATCAGGTTTTCTCTCATTTGTGGTTCATAGTTAGAAAAAAAATCATGTGCACATGTATACTACATGAAAGTGAAACAGAACCATCCAGAGGAACAGAGAAGACAAATGGGGAAGGAAAGGACAGAGAAAAGACAGGGTATGAGAGGCGTATGCTCATATACAGTGTGACGTATATGCCTTGTGAAAATTAGTTCATTAATTAATTGAGTCAAATCTTGCTATGTAGCCTTGGCTGGGCTAGAATTCACTATGTAGACCAGGCTGGGCTCAGACTCACAGAGCTCCACCTGCCTCTGCCTCCTAAATACTGAGAAGAAAAGCTAAACCACCCCGCTCAGCCATGTATGAAAAATTTAAATTAAATAAACAAATAAAACTTATTTTTTAGGGCAAAAAAAGAGGAGGTAGCACTAATAAAAATATTATGAAGATCTTTAAAGGAAAAACTGAAGCCACTGGGACCTGTCCTGTGCCCTCCTGATCCAGTGTCTCAGCCCCTGTCCAGCCACATGTTGCCTGTGTCTAAAGCTACATCNCTTATATGTGTTTCTTATTATCAGACAAGGCCAGTGCAGAGAAGCCCAGTGATGCTGGCTGAGTAAATTGTGATTTATCTGCCATAATGAATGTGATCTATTTAATATTTAACTTCCCCCCTACAGGGTAGATTTTCATTATAAGAAAGAAAAGTTGATCAAACTTTATAATAGCCTATATATAAATAAATTATCTATTTCCCCTGATTTTTGTTTTCCTTCAAATATCATTCTTTCACAAAATTGTAGGGCAGTATTGTAAAATACATACAATAACTAGAGAAGAAAATGTGAAGGCAGCTTTTCAAAGAAAAACCCACTTGGCAGAGGGGTTAAAGCCCATATTCTGAAGTATCTGTACTCTGCAAGGCCGCAAGAGAGTACTAATGCCTTGTAAAGAAAGAGACAACAAGGCCCATTTCAGTTTCCTGAGGCGTTCTGATGTTCCTAAAAACAGTGACAGCTCCATCGTTTCCACCCGTGGGGCTCTTTCACTTAGCCCCTTAGCATTCCAGCACACACACACA
>LZPO01066297.1:483336-494338 GCA_001675575.1 Neotoma lepida
TCATATTTCTCCTTTTTTATATAGAGGTATTAAAATATTTTATAACTAAGAAGCAAGTATAGAAAAATTGTGGCATAATATTAATATTTAAGTCAATTGCTTTCTTGTATGCCAGAAAGGAACAAATAGAATTTGAAATTATGAACACAATAAATACCATTTACATTAGCATTTTCAAAATGAAATGCTTATGTATAAATCTGACAAAATACATATAAGATATGAGACTTTGACAAAAGAAATCAGAGAGGGATTAAATCAATGGCCAGGATCCCATGTTCACAAATAAATGATTCAGTGTTGTTAAGATGCCAGCTCTTGGGGGCTGGAGAGATGGCTCAGCAGTTAAGAGCACTTGATGCTCTTGCAGAAGATCTGGCTTTGGTTCTTAGTACCCATACGGTGGCCTACAACCATCTGACACTCCAGGATCTGAAACCATCTTCTAAGCTCTGCAGGTACCAGGCACATACATGGTGTACATATATACATGCAGGCAAACACTGATACGAATGAATGAATGAATGAATGAATGAATGAATGAATGAATGAATGTAAATAAATAAATATTTTTAAAAAGATGTGAGCTCTTCCCAACTTGAGCTATATAGCTCACATGTGATGCCTANTAGATGCTTTGTAGACATTGACAAACTGCTTAGAAGTTTAAATACAGANGCAAAGATCTCTAAATGAAGGAGAAAAACCAAGTTTGAGGGCTGGCACTATTCGATTTTTAAGACTTATTGTGAAGTTACAATAACTATGACACTGTAGGGATGGGGAAAAGAGACAAGTATTTCAATGTGGCAGAATATAGCCCAGATGGGGCCACCCAGATACAGTGAACTCATCTTTGACAAAGGAGTGAAGAATACAGTAGAGGAAAAGAATGTTGTCTTCAACAGTAGCTGTGGAACAACAGGACATCCACATTGTAGAAAAATGAACCCAGGACAGATATTATTCCCTTCACAAAAATTAACACAAAATGGATGGAAGCTAATTATAAAATGCAGAACCAGAAACTCCTAGAAGGTAACATAGAAGAAAATGTAGTCTGGCCATGACGTTCCACACACCTTCTTGTTCTGTGTCACAGGACAGTGAGAAGACAAGTCACACACTGGGCGGGTGAGGGGACATTTGGGAAAGCATTTGATAGAGGACAGTTCTACAAATTGCACAAAAGCTCTTAAAAATTGACCATAAAATAGCCAACTTAAAAAAAAAAACAGGCAAAAGATTAGCGCGGACAGAGACAGTAAGGGAAAGAAATGGCAAATGACAAATATGTGAAGAAAAAGTTTTCTGTATCTTTAGTACCAGGGAANTGTAAAGTAAAGCCACAGTGAGGCATCACTGAGCATCTATTAGAAATCCAAAGTCTGGGCCATAGAGACCACCAAAGGCTGGGGAGGGTGTGGAGCATAGGAACTCACTCTCTATTGAGAACATAAGATGGTATGACCATGTTGGAAGACAGTTTGACAGTTTCTTAGAATATTTGATGTAGTTTTACTGTATAACCAGCAATCATGCTCCTTGCTATTTACATCCACCTAAAAACCTGCACACAGATGTTTAAAGCAACTCTCTTCATTGTTGCCTAAACCTAAAGGCAACCAAAACGTCTTTCAATCAATGAATGGACAAACAGAGTGTGGTACATCCAAATCAAGGAATATTATTCAGCACTAAAAATAAAGGTACCATTAAGCCTTGCAAAGAGGTGGCAAACAAAACAAATATATTCTACTTGGTGAAAGAAGGCAGCTTGAAAAGACAATATATTAGTCTAACTACATAGTGTGTAGAAAAGATAAAATATAGCAACNGTGGTTTGCGCAGGGCTGGGGGTGTGAGGCATGAATAGAAGGAACATGNAGATTTACAAGATTCCAAAATACCTCTTTGTGGAACCTAACAGTAGAAGCTTGACAATGTACAGTGGTACAAACCCACAGAATTTGGAACTACTAAGGTGAGTTCCTGATTGAAGTAGGAGCTGTGGGCTATGATGATCAATGTAGCTTCACTGGCTGCAGAAAGTGGGGGTTGCTGAGGGTGGAGGAAGTTACACATTGTGGGGAATCTGCACCTTCTACTCAGCTTTGCTACTAAACTGTGCCAAAAAGAAAGGCAATTTGTAAAAATGTAGACAGCATTAGTATACAGTAGCAGAGCAATCCACNACACAGTTCTTCCTATGTGTCAGGCCTAGTTCTAAGTGTCTTAAGACATCAACCATCACAGGAAAACTATGAAGTAAATATTGATGTTGTCCTCATTTACAGATATTGAAATGGCCGTGTGTGTGAGTGTGTGTGTGTGTGTGTGTGTGTGTGTGTGCGCGCGCGCGCGCGCGCGCGCCTGTACATGTATGTACATAACAATTTGCTGATACAACTGATAGCAATAGGCTGCCATACCCTGGGAGACCAGGACCAGAGTTTTGTTATAGCCTCTTTTCTAAGATTTGTAAATAAACTCACATATGTTTAGAATATTTTTACTAGTTGGGGGTATGCGATCAAGGAAGTTTAGAAACTGTTGTTGAGGAAGGCCAGATGTGGAATCTGNCCTGGCACTTATCTCCTGTCAGTGGCTGCTTCTTCACACAGTAAGGTGGGGTCTGCTGTAGAAGACTTGGGGAGAGTGCAGGCACTTTTCTTTTAAGAGAAAGGTTTTAGCTACAGTTGGGCAAGATTACCATCAGGAAACAAAGAGATAGGGAGTAAAATGAAAGAGTTCAGGTTATATATGTAAAAGACTGTCAAAATACATCCAGAGGTGCAAACTGTCTGGACAGGGAGTAAAGGAAGAAGGGCATGGTGCACAATGGTAGGGTACCCTTACCACAGACTAATAGAAGAATGGAAACAGACATTGGAGAAAGGGAAGCCTTTCTGATGTGTTGGCACAGAATGTGTTTTGAAGATCTCTAGCATGTTCCAGAGAGAATGGATTCTTTTAAATTCTTCTTTCCGTTGTCTGTTTGAGTTAGAATCTATTTAAAGACAGAACTTTTAGTTCTATCAAAGGTAGAATTACCTACTAAAGGAGAGAATTGCGAATCCCCTGCCAAGGCTGCCTCCGGGCCATGCAAACACAAAGTTGTAAGACGAGTGAACTGTGAAGCTTACACGCTGAGAAAGGCTTTCATCTCATTGGAAGAACTTCGAAACTCCTGGAAACCTTTAATCCTCATGCCTTTATGGTCTTTCTCTGTGCTGAGTTCATACATGCTAAACTTTCAGTTCCATGAAATTGAAACTTTTTCATTGTGTTCTTTGCTGGTGACTGTTCTTGTTCTTATTAGTCTCCAGCTCTGAGGTGTGATATAATCCACTGAATTAGGCAGGAAAGGCTAGTTAGAACTACAGTGATACTAGAGTGCTGTTAGATATTTCCTAGAAACGTCCAGACAAGGACATGCATGGACACTGAATTTTGGACTCATAGATTTCGTAAGTTACTAATGTCAGGAAATATATCCTAACACTTGTAGTGTTTTGCCTTTAAGCAATTATTAGACATTACACTTAACTTCATTGGCAGAAAGTTTACTGGGATCATGAACCATTAATAGCTACCATCTTTGGAGTGCTGTGCTGAGCCAGGCATCGTGTAAAACATTTCATGCATCTGTCTCAGTCCCTGCAGCACCCCATCGAGGATTAGGAATATATTAGGACCACTGAGATGCCAAGACCAGCTCGCTCAAGGTCGGAGCTCTCTGGGCTTGAGCCAGGCCTGCCTGCCGTCATAGCATTACACATAACAAGGATGATACCCTCGGAAAGTGCTAAGATCCAGCATCATCAAATACTTACACTGTGTGTAGACCTTAATTTCCCAGAATTCCATATAAAGTTCTTTCTGGCCCTGAATCCCTAACTTCTTACCTTTCAGGTGAGTCACAAATGCTCCCATCNGATACAGTGAGAGTTAGTGGAAGCTGTTGGGCTAGTTGGCCATTTAAAAAAGCTAAGCCTCCAAAAACTCCCTGTAGTACTATTCCAACTACCTTAGGGAAAGATAAAGCTGGATACAAAATAGTCAGACAGGTGATTGCCTTGATTGCAGGGGAGGAAGGGGGAATAGTGGCACACTAGGGTTGTCAGGATCCTCTTCCATATGGGGCCACATACACGACAAAAAACATTTGTCAACATCTGTATAAGGTATACCGCAGAAAGGAACCTTCATGGAAATGAGGGGCTTTAGTTAATAATAGTGCATTGATACTGGCTCATCCCTGTAACAAATGGATGACACTAATGCAAGATGTGAGTGACGGAGGACGCTGAGGACCAGAGTTGGAAGATATACAAGAACTCTGTGCTTCTCTTTTAATCTTTCTATAAATCCAAAACTGAAAAACAAAACAAAACGCCACTAAGCATCTTTTTCCACTGTCAGGGTATCCTTCAGTTTTGAAGTTTCTGACTCCAGANTCTAAAATACTAGTTACGTTTAAAATTCTTCCTGGAAGCCAGGCAATGGTGGCACACACATTTAATCCCAGCATTCGGGAGTCAGAGGCAGGTGGATCTCTATGAGTCTGAGGCCAGCCTGGTCTACAGAGTGAGTTCCAGGACAGCCAGGGCTACACAGAGAAACCCTGCCTTGAAATACCAAAACAATAAAATCCTTCTAGCTTTCTCCTCACCCATTTTTCCGTTTGCTCTGTGGGTGAGCCTGTCCTTATCTATTCTCTCTTTTTCCAGCTGTCAGGACGCAGGCTGCTGGCATGTGCTCTGCCCACTCGCAGCCTGTCCCACAGGCTGCCATCCGANGACTCCTCTACAGCTTAGCCCCCGTTGGATCNATCTCCAGTCCACCTACCTTGTGCCCCTCTCACGTCTCATTTTCCCCACCATAAGGAGAAGCAATTGTTTGCTTACATCAGAATTGTTTTATCCATAACATAATATAGTAACTGTTGACATTGGTTCTCATGATCTTTCATTGATTTTTTTTTTCTTTTTTTGAATTGTGCTGGCCTCCTCCTCCCACCCAACTGGATTACAAGTTATCTGATGATTAAGACCAAGCTTTCTCTCCACCTTTGTTTCTGAGTCATTCACAGTGCTTAGAACACGGCAGGCCCTTAAGGAATGTTCTCGGTGACATGTGTGTCTGTTTCCGTCTCTTTAGTCAGAGTTCCACCATTGGAGAAATGGACGAGGAACCTATTATGCGGTGGTCAGTGTGAGCCACAGTTCCATAACTGAGCTGCTTCTGACATGGGACTACTGGGAGATTGCTATTTGACCATTCACATATTTACTGGGGTTTTTAACCCCTCCTTTGGCTGTTCTGTGTCTTGAGTTAACAGTTTCCATTGGTATTCATCTTTAACCAGTACATTTTGAGTCGCTCAAATGTCTATCCACATGTTCTTCCAAAATAAATTCTTAGTCTATAATGACCTGATGCCTTTTCCTGTCTGTCCTTTTAGATTCAGGGTGACATTTAAATGCCAGTGTTGTTGTGTTTGCAGATCATACATTCTTGGACAGTTGAGGAATCTTGTGACAGATTTGTTAAACAGTTTTTCTTCAGAGGTTTGTTGTCAATGTTTTGTTGTTAGGCCACTTGTGGCTAAATTCCACTAAAGGCTTTCAAAGAAGAAAGTGTGAGTGAGGTAGAAGTGCTTAGGATCCACACATCTCACCTTTGACATAACAGTTTGGCTTAAGGAAAAATAGTCGACTTTAAAGAATACGGCTTCATCTCCTTCTCACCCGTGTCTTCATGAAACATGCATCTATAGGAACAAATTTGTTTCTTGAATACTTTAAAAATTGCCTAAGCAAAGCACATTTCACCAAGCTGGATTTCAACTTGAGAGCTGTCCAGATGTTAATGGCAGGGCTCCAAATGCTAAATGCGCTGTTCTTTGAAAAGAAGAAAGTATTTTTTGTTTTGTTTTGTTTCTTTAACAATAAAGGCCAGAGTAGATACCAGCAGGAAAAATGTGAACAGAAGTCAATTTAGAGCCTTCAAAGTCTTCACGGAGAAGCAGGGCTAATCTTTGTAAAAGGTGCTGGAGTTTCATGGCAGAGCACGGAAAATAGGCTTGGAATTTTAAAATNGTGACTCTGAATCCATAAGGCAGTGTGGTTGAAATCCAGTCATTTTAATATGTTCCATTGTTTTGAGGGAAAATAAAACATCTTCTGAGGATGTCTGGTGCTACAGATTTTCAAACTGATGAAAACCCCAAATCCATGGCACTATAACCTGTGGCATTTATCATCTAACAATGTAGCAGATAGAATTATTTCAGTTCCATGTTGGGTTATAGCTCAATGAAAAGTTATTAATTTTCCAGGCAAATAGAATCCCATTTGACAAAGGTTTATGGTGAGCTTCATAGAAAAGGGACTTGTGTGTGTCGGGGGGATTGTGGGAGATGGAAGGTTGAGCAAAGCATTCCTAGTGTTTTAAGATAGGCTCAAGGGGGGGGCATGCAATGAAGTCTTTGAATATTTACAAATAGATTTTCCCCCTGAAAGTACTAACTCTCTTGGGATCTGGTTGCTCTCTGAAACAGTGTTGCCATCTTAAAATGCTGTTCCCAGCGTTGGAAAACATTGTATTTTAAAAATTGACATGGGCATTCCTGTTTGGAGAGGGGTAAGGAGAGCGAAGAAGAGAAGGGGGAGGGGAGGGGAGGAGAAAGAGTGGTGGGGAGAGGAAGGAGAGAGGAGAAAGGAGAGGACAGGAAAGGAGAGGAGAGATTCTGTGGCCCCTTCTCTGTCAACATGAGCTCCAAGGCAACCACATATTAAGGAAACAGTTAATAAGAAAGGTAGAGAGAATCCAAAGCCAGAGTCAGGTAATGATGGTCAGTAATGACTCTGGCCAACTTGTGTAATCCACCAAGGAAGATGGAAGATATTTCCCCTGAGGCAGGTTGATGCTTCAAGGGTATTTCTGACTTTGTATGCTTGTCACTAGATGCACAGACATAATGCACATACCTCCATGTGATGTGACATCAGGGAAGTGGGTATAAACTCAGACTCCTAAGGAACTGGCTCTCAGTTACTGTGAATTCTGTCCCTTCCTAACTGTATTTACCTGTTCCATTCACGANTAGACAGAAGAGACAACATGGAAGTAATACATACGTTACCGTGAGTAGCTGTTGGCTTGGTTTNACGTTCTAATGCAGAATGTTTTGGGAATTACTAAATCTAGTAGACAAGGGGAAGAAGAGGTTTGTCATTCCCTCTGTTTACTGGAGGGATTGGCATCTGAAAAGAGCATCCTTGGATAGCAGGAACTAGAAGTTAGGTGCGTCCAATTGAATTGTGAGATTGCAGTCTCCTCAGCTAGAAACTAAGATGCACTAGAGGTCAAGTGAAGATGTTGTCTTCCAGGCACTGTTTGAGAGAGGGGACCAGCATGACAAGGGAGGAGGAGGATGTGATGAAACATGTTATTCAATTAGTGCACTAACTAGAAAGAGGTTATCAAAACTCATCATCTCATCATACACAGAGAGAAGTTGCTGGGTTGATAGGAATCTTATTCTATTTCTTGTGTCTTTCTAGGATGTATACTTCAAAGGTTACCATGTATCTCACATTTATGTGTGTATATATATATGCATATATATATATAATTATCATTTGTTAATTAAAAATAAATTTAAAAATTTCAAAACCTTATCAAATGCCCAGTTTTATAGTAGGACTCACTAAAATCCTAATGTAACTCTTCTCAGAAGACAACAGAAGTAGAAGCAGCATATAAGCAGGGCAAGTTTAGACATCATCCTTGACATACGTCGGTGTGTGGTCACTCTACTGCTGATGTTTGGTGATAACTGAACGGGGGTTATTTGCCCAGGTCCCCGTAGAGTTATCAGTTCTCTCTTTCTCTCAGAAACCACTGATGGAATGGGTGGGACCACAGAGAAGAGTCAGTGTAAATTTTCACTTCAGAATATTTGGGGGAATATTAAAAATTCTCTAAGGAAACTTTACAATTTCAGTCAAAAGTGACTTTGTAGTCCAGAGTTACTGGATTGTTTTATGTGTATTTAAATCTGTATGAGTCAGAAAATTCCAATTGGAAATTTTATCACTTTAAAAGTAAAATCTATTCCTACAGCAGAGAAAGCAAGACATGAGTCTGCCATCCCAAGGGAATCCAACGCAGACCTGAATTTCAGATATCTTTTTATTATTGTTAGGTTTATAGTCATTAACTCATTTTTGGTATCAAATCCTACAAGTTTTAACATTTGCATTTATTAGTACTCAGAACTATTACATCATTCCTCAAATCTCCCCGTGTGTCAAACAGCTCTGTCCATGGCAGCTACTGATCAATAGTTGTGGTTTTTTTTTTTTTGGGATTTCAAATGAATGGGATTATGAATCACATAAACTTTTAAGACTGGCTAATCTTTACTCATCACACTGCATTGTGATGAGTAAGACAGAGTGACAGCATATCTATATTGTGTGTGGTGATAATTTATTTCCTTTTATACTACTGCATAATATTTCATAGGAGGAAGCTAATGTAGTGTGTTGGGAAAGCCGTGGGNGTATTAGTTGTTGATGGTTAGAAATTGAGCTATTCCATACAGTCACATGCCATTTATTTAAATGGATATTGCTTTCTATTTCTACAGAATAACTATCTAGGCGTGCCTGCGGGGTCATGGGAAAGTGTGTGGTTGATGTTGATAGGAACTTGTCCACCCTTTTCTGTGANNGCTGCCTCCTGGCTGTTTTACACTTNTCTTGGTGTCTACAGTTGTTCTGTGTGTGTGTCTGGGTGGTTCTGGTAGATAGCTGGTCACAGCTCTGAGAACTTGTTACCACGTTTTCTTCACAGCAGACCTTTTCATGTGCACCTTGAGTAAGGGGTCTACTGAAATATTTTGCACATTTTTTTAAAAGCCTAGCTTCAATGTCATTTGAGTTTTGTAGTTCTCCAGATCTTTGGATATGGGTCCTTTGTTGGAATAAATGTCTTAAATTCTTGATATAGTCCAATTTGTCAACTTTCCCCTGTTATGGTTGGCTTTTGTTGTCATATCTAAAATCTGTTTACCTGATCTAAGGTCATGAAGATCCCATCGCCNTTTTCCTCCGAAAGCTTTTGTAGTTTTGTGTTTTACGCTTATATCAGTTTGAGNTATTTTATTTTGAAGACAGAGTTTTACTATATAGCGCTGGCTGGACCTGAACTCCCAGTTCTCCTGCCTCAGCTTCCCAAGCACTCAGGATTACTGGTGTACACTGTCGTAGCTGGCAAGTTAAGTTTTGGATATGATTTAAGATACCGGTTGAGTTTTGTGTGTGGACTTCTAACTGCACCAGCACCATTGTGGGAAAGGCTGGCCTTTCTTCCTGGAGTTGCCTTAATGCGTCGTTCATCCTCAGTTGAATATATCTGGACTCTGTCCTTTCCCATTGATCTAGGTCTCTACCCTCTCACCAATGCTACGCTAAGTCTTAAAATGAGGTCATGCATCCTTTAACTAAAAATAATAATAATAATTAAATTTTTTTTCTATTGGCTTGTCTTTCTATGACATCTGTACTGGCTCACCTGTACCCTCTAAAAAATTCCTCTGGGATTTTAACTGCTATCATGTTAAATCCACGGGTCAGTTTGAGGGGACCTGAAGTCTTAACTGTGGTGTCCTGCAGTCCATGAACATGACGGGTCTGTCATTGAGCATTTTTTATTTCCTAACAAAGCTGTTTGTAAAGAGCTGATAGAAAGAGGNCTTCTTTCTTTCTTCTCAGTTTTCACTGTGGTAAGGTTACTAAGAAAGTCAAACATCTCTTGCCCAGGACCTTAGTGACCTTGTGGACCACTTCCGTTGATCAGGCCAGCTCCCCATCAGACATAACCCNCATCACTGCTTCCTATTTTCCTCCTTATTTTCAGCTACGGATTCTGTTTGGTGAAAGGCAGGCAAAATCTAATTTGTAACGGCTAGAACTAGCTGTCCACTTAAACAATAGAGAACTGAGTCACAAATTCTGTCTTCATAAAACTCCTCCATACTTTGGAAAATGACTCATTTTTAGGCAGCGTCTGCTGTTGCTGCTTGCCAGGAAGTGATCTAACTCGGATAAGGTTGATAGTTTGTAGAAGTTTCGCAGCCCCTGTAGAGAAGGCATTCTGAGCTGGCAGCCGTTGTGTGTGCTGGTGTGTATGCCAGGCTTATCAGTCCATCGGCACACATCATGGGTAGCATTTTGGAATGTTCTAGTTCATTTGTTCTCAAATGTTAGCTGCTGCAAAAGGCACCTGGAGAGCTGATGAAGCATGAGCTGCCGTGGACTATTCCCAGAACTTGTGGTTCCTTAGGTCTGGGGTGGTCTGAAACTNTATTTCTAACAGTTCAAAGGGGTTNCTAGTTGGAGGCTACTTGAAGACCCCTTCTTATAAGTTGTCTGTTTATGTTGCAAGTAAGAATCAATAATCTTAAAAAACATGTCAGTAAAACCATCCTTGCAGGTAAGGAGATGGTGTGGATTTGTTCTCAGGTTCCCATGTGGAAGCAGGAACTCCTCTAGGGAGCCCCACCCATCATCCAAGCAGAGGGGAAAAAAGAAAGTTGGGTCACGTTGCCTTCTGCAGCCTTCTCTCATACAACTGGAATGGAACGGGTCCTTGGAAATTCAATAGCTTATTATTCTTATAAAATTGAGTCTCTTTTTTTAACTCAAGAAGATCCAAGATGCTTGAGTTTCTTTAATGAGTATGTGCTGAACTTTATAGAGTGAAAGCAAACTCAGGCTGGATGCAGGAAGCATTCAGCACTCAAAAGGGATCTACAGCATGATTGTGTATGTCTCATTCCAAAATGCGTACCACTGGCCAACAAGAATGGCCAGTAGGTAAAGGTGTCCTGCTTAGCCTGATAGCCCTAGTTTGACCTTTTGCACCCATAGGTCAAAGGAGAGAACTGACTTCTCCAAATTGTCCTCTGACCTCTACCTGTGTGCCA
>LZPO01066297.1:505561-528731 GCA_001675575.1 Neotoma lepida
GTGTGTGTGTGTGTGTGTGTGTGTGTGTGTGTGTGTGTGTGTGTTCCTAAATATATAAATACAAGCTGTTTAATCTGTATAATGTTACTTGCATGTATATGTTTTCAGGACTGCCCTTTTGGTATTGAATAACCAATTGGTGTGCTCTACCCTGGGGAAGACTATTTTCCCTGCTCTCACTATTCCTTAGTTTCTTGTAGTTCTTTGTGTCGGGTGAGTCCTCCTGAGCTTTCCCCCCTCCCACATAGCATATCCATTAGTGTCAACCATGTTCTGGTCATGTTTAGGCAGCCATGTTGGTGGCCCTTTGTGAGTGTAGCTTCTCGGATATTCATAGGAAGCACAACCTCACAGCAAACTTCCTGTTCCTCTGGCTTTTACATCTTCTCGCTCCCTCTTCTGCATTGATCCCTAAGCAGGAAGTGCAGGAGTTGTATTGTTGATGTATCGGTTGGGACTGGACTCCACACTTTGCATTTTGATCAGTTGTGGTTTTCTGTAATTATCTCCATCTATTGCAAAGAGGAGTTTTCTTGATCAAGGATGAGGACTACACTTACCTGTGTGTATAGGGACAAATATTTAGAATGTAGTTAGGGATTATGCTGGATTAGTAAAGTGGTGCTTGTACATTCTCCTCCAAGATCCATGATTTCACTAGCCCTGGTGAAACACCAGGCAGGATTTCCCTATTCTTGAGCAGATCTTAAGTCCAAGTAGAGAGCTGTGAGTGCCAAGGAAGATATGCCACTACTGCACCCTATGGGTTGTTGTTCCTTGCTGGTCATTGTTGTGGTTCACAAGCATCATAGCCAGGTAGGACTGTTGGTTGCTTCCCTCCTTTGGAAGCTTGCATGCCACCTTCTGATACCATGAAAGCTAGTCCTCAGAGAGGGGACATTTGGGTCTGAAGTGCATGATATCTTCCAAAATAGGGACTTAACCACCACCTCTAGAGGCAATCATGTGGGTGTCTCTTCAGCAATCCTGATCAACAGCTCAAAAGAGGGCTCCTTGTGCCTGATGTTAGGGTTTTGTTAGATAGTTTATGGCTCTTTGGGGGAGCATTGTCAGCCTAAATGGAAAAATTTCATTTATACTATATATGCTTATTTTTAGATAGATAGTTAATAGTATGATCCCTTNTGGCTGCTTCAGACATCTTTACTATTTTTTTTACCCCCTCCCTCCATTTGTATTTATCTCCCTCCTCCTCCCTTTCAAAATGCTATTAAATTGAAACTACATTACAAAAATAAAAAGAAACCACATCATGTTTGGAAATCTTAAAACACTTGGAAATCATTAAAGTAGAAGCCAGAAGCCATGATGAAATTTAAAAATACCTGCTCCTAGTTGGTAAAGGGGAAAAATCAAAGTTGTGTGATAGGGTTGAGAAGATGTATCAGTGAGTAAAGCACTTGCCACACAGGAGTGAGGACCAGAGTTCTAGTCCCAGAACCATGTCAAAGCCAGNGGATGTGATGTGGTGGCCTGAGTGCAATTCTAGAGACATGCTCCCTAAAGCAATCTGGCTGGCCAAACTAGCTAAACCAGTTAGTCCAGTGAGAGACCCTGCCTCGGTGTACAGTAGAGAGTGATAGAGGAAGTCATCCAAAGTTAACCTCGGATCTACACACATGCATACACCCACACATGCACACGGGCGAACATACACACACACACACACACACACACACACACGTGCACATATGCATGCACACACACACTCACAGACAGGTTTGAAGCAGACTGAGAAGATCGGGTTTGTGTTAGACAAGAACTTAGGCTGTGTGAAGATACAATATCAACAGGTATGAGTAGGTCCAGAAGAAAAGACTTGANACTTTGTGTGATGGTCCAGATGAGGAGCATGCGGCCCTTCCTGGATTTGAGTGTACAAAAGATATGGGCACCTGATTTTACAGGTTATGGCTGATCGTTTGTATAACATTTGTATAACATTTAAATATGATTGTCAAAGTCAATTCTTTGTAGACCCAGCACATAATTTCCAAGGCTCCCTGTGAAATCAAAGTGTGAGATCCCTTCATTNAGATGCTCAGATGTCAAGACAGAGGGAGCAATGAGGGGCCTGAGTGCTTGTGGTACTTGGTGGAGTCTGGCTGGGGCTTTGTGGGAAGGGGCAAGGTCACTCTCTAGAAAGCTTCCTTCTTCCAGATAAAACTTGACAACAACTCCTGGGGGTCTCTGTGGAGTGACAGTGTCACTACTAGGTACTACACTGTAGCTGGTAGTCCTTGTTTAANCCCATGGCTATGACCTGAGTTACAGGGTAAGCACTATGATTAGATGAGGTATACTGAATGGTGGTGGGAACTGAGAGCCTTGTTTTATTATTTCTCTCTCCCCTCCCCCCAATGTGGTTAATGAGAAGATAAACTGGGGAAAAGGAATGACATTATAGCAAATCTGTCCACTAAAACTTTCTTTCTTAACAAGAAGCCACTTAAGTAGCTTCCCAGCACCATGTTCTTGAATAGTTTAAAGGAATACTAACTTGGATAAAAAGTTTCCTGTTGGGCTGTATGCAAAAAAAAAAAATAGCCAGGAGAGATGGCACATGGCACACGCCCTTAATCCTAGCAGAGGCAGGCAGAGCTCTGTGAGTTCAAGGCCAGTCTGGTCTGCAGAGTGAGGTCCAGGACAGCCAGGCCTATGTAGTGAGATCCTGTCTCAAAAAGTAGCAACAAAAAGATGTTATTTATAACGTGTGTGTGCATGTGCATGCCATGGCGTGTATATAGAGGTCAGATGACGACTTTATGGANTCTGTTGTCTCCAACATTTATATAGCTCATGCTCAGGTCACCAAGCTTGCACAGCAGGCTCACCGAGCCATCTTGTCGACCATGCTTTTTTTAAAAGAAAGATTCGGTAACCAACCTTTCACCGCTCTTTGAATGTTAGGACTCATCTCTGTTTGTTTTATCCCTTTGGGAAAATGATTCAGAAGACTACGCTTTTCAAGAGATGTATGAAATATAAAGTTTCTCAAGTCTAAGAACTAGAAGATATAAAGATAGATGTAACACATGCATGTTGCCTGCCAGTGTCACCGAGGGAAGACTAGCAGCTGGGGAACTTAAGGGCTCTGGCTCTTCAGAAATCAGACCCTGCCATGGTCCTCTGGAGTAGGTTGACTTGGAGAGTCTCTGTCCCCATGTGGAGAGCAGACTGTAAGGACACCTTCAGAGCTCAACAAACCTTGTCCCTTCTGCCATTTTCAATGACTGGGGCACTGGTATTTGCATAGTGATTCAGCACCCGGCCAGCTCTCTGCTTTGATAATTTAGTTAAGATAAGCTCCTNGTGTAAGCTCTTTTCAAAGGTTAACAGAGGCCGGATCTGAGTATCCTACTGTGCCAGCGGTTCCTAGGGACTTCTGATTGTCTAAAACTCATATAGAGCTGGGTTGTAATAGTGGAATTTCAGAGAGCCCCACAGGGCCAGTTAGGGACAGTTGACATTAAACACTGCAAAATTCCGAAGTGCAGACAGCTTGGCAAGTTTGAGTTCTGGTGCATTCTGTTCAGAACTCGTTTTTTTCCCCTTCAATAGTGCTTTTGTCTTTCTGCTAAAGGTCAGACTGGAGTTGTCAAGTACTGGTGTTCCCTCCCCAGAGTTCCTAAGGAACAGAGTGGATGGGTTGATTCAGTGTTTATGTTTTCATCCACCTAGCATGAGGCCAGATTTTATAGATNTAGCAGTATAAATGAATGGTTTACATTTTTCAGCTCCTTGTGAGCAGATGTGAGTTCTGAAATCACTGTGAACACTCATCGCTATCTGTGCCCACTTGACTACTGGTCCTCCTCAGCGGCTGGGTCAGCACTGTGGGCAGAGCCAGGCTGTATTGTCTTTTAAAGGGGAGCAGAGTTGGGATCCTGGGCTNCCATCTGGACCATGGGTGTTACACTCAGAGGAAGTATCTTCTCTAATGTGGGTGCAGCCACTCCCTGGGAGAGCTGTTAGGTGAAGGAGCACATGTTGCCTGCCTCCTAATGCATGTGGGGCATGTGTTAACTTACCCGGAGGTACGAGGCTTGGGCACAGAGCTCTGTGAGTCAGGGCCCCCCAACCTTTCTCCTCTCAGACCATGAGACTTGTTAAGACTCCCTGCCTCAGACAGAGGCCACCAGCCACCCACAGCTTACCTCTGACTTCCTCAAGCTACCGGACAGTCCTAATGGACTGTCTTCAAAGCACACAGCTTCGTCAGGGAGCGTGCAATATCTGTCCCCAGAACCCTCTGTTTGGGCTTGGCTATAGTTCTCATAAGGAAGAGGTCCCACTCAGCAATATCCCTCTTACATCGGTGGTGTTCTTTGTCACTGCCTGGACTCAGTGCCTCAAATATGCTCCTGTGTGTCTATCTTGTCATCAGAGAGGGCAGGGCCAGGCNACTTGTGTCGAAATTGAATACTGGCCTCAAATGTATTTACTTTAGGAAGATGTTGTGGGGGCATTGTTTTAATTACCCATAAGGATAAGAGACTCATGTTCCTCCAGGTTTTCTTTGACTTCCTCCTACTGACTCACTGCCAGGAACCTGGAGCTACAAAGGTGTGTTCTCTTGGGTGGACTGTTCCAGTTGCTGTACCTTCCTTCTCCTTACCTGAGAAGTGGGCAATCCCAATGAACTTGGTTGGGTAGACTTACTTTAAATAGCAGAGTCGACAACTGGGTGTGAATTGGGCTCAAGGAAAGTGTAGTCTCATTCATTTCTTCAGCAGATACAAGAAAGAAAGGGAAACAGGAGCGATGATCTAGTTATTGGCACTTAAGGACAAGCTACCTGGCAGCTGCGTGAAACCTAGGTGATGCGGAGAGCACTCCAGCTGCCTGGCAGTGTCCAGGCTTGAGGTCCAGGCTCTGAGCAGGAAGGAAACAGAGCTGGAGGGTTTCAGTGTCACAACATTGATTGTGTTCAGTTTGTTTTGTTTAAGTCAGCTGTGTCTATGCATGTGGAGAGCTAGCTCAATGTAGTTTTGGATTCATTCCTGGATTTCTCGGATTTAGTTTTTAGTTTTAATGTACTTTTATCAGTAAGAAAGCTATAGTTTTCAAGAATGTGTTGGAAAGAGCAGCTCTTCCCCTGTGAACTCATGACCAACCTGTACCCATATGAAAATGTGTGCATACAGGNGTGGGGGGAGTGCATACTTTCACTTCCTTTTGAAATAGTATTTCAGGTGTGTTTCATTCAACATACAGTATTTAGCTGAGTCATAATTAGTTGAAAGCTAGTAATGAACATTTGAAACCTGAACTCCCCAATTCTAAAGAAACCCCAAAGGTTGTGTTCTTTGAATTGCATTCATGTGAAGGAGCTGTCACATGCAGCCCCCACCAGCCCCCTTCCCTCCCTCCAGGCCTNCCTCACCCCAGCAGGTATCTGTTTGCACATCCTACCGGGGTAGATTTTCTGAGGCTGAAGTTAGTCTGGATTTATTCCAAATGATGTAAATAATTTAGGTGATTAGATATGATGGATGCCCCTACTCTCTGTTGCTACTCGGTACCTCCACTGACAAGTTCTTCCTCATAAGCATCTGTAATCTTCTCATCTGNGCACGCGCCTCCAGCAAGTCTTAAGCAGATCCTACTGGTTGAAAATCACTTTANGTTTATTTCCTCTTTCCTAGAATTTGAGTTCGGGTTTTAGATCTATTTTCAGACATGTGCCGTCATCCTTTAGGAAGGTTCAGGGGGCGTCTGTGGACATGACCNGTTGCCTGTAGCAATAGGAGTTCAAGGTCCCTGGGTCTCTTCCTTAACTCCCTCTACTGAGTCCTTGCCATGAGCCTGAAACTGTCAGGATGACTTAGTGGCCCTTTCCTTAGTTGTCCCTACGTGTTATTCTCCTCTAGCGTGGATGATCTTGGAATATCTACTTTTCCCATCTGTAAAGATACGTGTGTGAGAGTGTGTCTCTGTCCTTTCTATGGGTTAAGAAATCTATGTCACTTGTGTCTGTTGAGAAAGAGCAATGCCTGTGAACGTGTAGCTTGCGAATTGGCTCGGCTCAGCTCTTGTGACTTATACATAACCAGTATGGGGAAATGTGGGGGAGGAGGCATTGTGAAACCCAAGCTGCCCAGAGCACCCTCACAGCATGATTTGTTATTGCCTGTGCTGTCGCTCAAGCCCATATTTCCTGAAACCTAAGAAGCCAGAGTGGAGGAGAGGTCTCTTGTAACCAGCTCCTGTTCCCTTGAGCCTTCCTGTGACTGTCACATGGTCTCGGCCCTTCTCTGNGTGGCCACTAAGTACCTCACTGAGGGTGAAACCTGTGAGTGACACTGAGACTTATCTGAGGGTGGTCAGAGAGGCACAGAAGTGACGGCAGACCCCAGTGCTGTGTATGGATATCCTCTTCCTCCAGCCCCTCCCCAAGAGAGGGGTTCTTCTGCAGGTTTCTTCTCGGGAAACTCGATTGCTCATTTGTCTAGAAACCTTGCTGTCATGCACAAAGACAATCCCCATAGTTGTGCTCCCCAGGACGTGAGCACAGCATAACAATACAGTTATCTCAGCCAGTTTCTGTTGTTTTGTTTTGTTTTGTTTTGTGGGGGGAGGGGGTCATCCATCTTTTTTCTTTTTGTCTTTTACATTTTTTTTATTTGCTCATGCGTGCGCACACACACACACAGAAAGAGAGAGAGGGAAAGAGAGGGAGAGAGAGAAATCGAAGTGGAGGTCTGAGGACAACTTGTAGGAGTCGGTCCTACCCTTCCATCCTGTGGTTCTGGGAGTAGAACTCGGGTTGTCAGTCTTGGCAGCAAGGGCCTTTATCAACTGAGCCATCTCTCTCTCTGGCCCTGTCTTCTGTTTCTAACTAGGCATACTATGCAGCTGTAGAGCTGTCATTTTGAACTTCTCATGACATAGAAGTTTATTTTCTGGCCCCTTCTTGGCCCTCTCTCAGAAAAGCCCCTGTTGCCTTTTCCCCACAAGGTGAGTGGAGAAGCCCTTCACACACGTGAGCTTCCATTTCCTCCATCTGTAAAAAGGTGCCACAGGAACAAGTTTTCTCTTTCTGATGTCAGTCTAATGCAGGCCAATGATGACATTGTAGACAAGAGAAACAATACCTCATTATCCAGAAAGTCTTCACGGTGAGAATCCATGGCNGTTAACCACTAAGGTGCCAGGTCCTGGTTGTGCTGTGCAGAGGGGCGGGTTGTGCCAGTCCACTGCTGTGCTTGCCTTCCTCTTCCTGCTCTGGTGACTTCTCAACTGCAGGAAGCAACTGTTATGACCACAAAGCTGGCAGACAGTTAAAAAGCTGACAGGAAAAAGCAATCCATTAATTACAAAAAAATATTAGAATGATGTCCNAAGGTTTGAGGATTCTATAGCCCCCACGGNTCTTGTAGCCCAGCACAGATCAGAGAGTCCATACTCCAGGAGCCAAGAGGGATGGAGACACCAGGGCAGAGGCATGTAACAGAGAAGGCACTCTCCAGATGACTTTGGTCCTGGGAAAGTACTCTGGGTGACAGGGCTGTCATTAATTATTAATCTGTATATAAAATCAAGGAATATAAGCAAGTGCACCCAGTGGTAAATGCTGCCCCCTGGTGAGCTGCTTGGGGTTGAGCTGGGTGAAGAGGCCCTGTGAGGAAAAGTTAAGCACGAATGCCTGAGGAGGAGGGCCTGGCTGGCTTTCCTCTAGTTCCCATGGAACAAGAGCATTTCACTTCTTAGGCTTATTTTATGTTCTGTGTGCAGAGTGGGTGGCTGCTTTAATTAAGAACTGTAATGTTTTATTTGCATATCTACACATTTTATTAAATTTAAAAGGTCCAAAGGGACCTGCACACAGGGAAAATGAGGTTTTCTTGTCCAGTTCTCCCCGTTAGTTACCACACCTCCCAGTTTCTTTTGGAGCCTACTAGGGATAATTTCTGAGTGGATATCCTAACTATGTTGATAAATACAGGATGATGTAATGACACACAGTTGGCTCTTCCTCTCTACAGGTTCTGTGCTTGCAAATCCAACCAACCACAGCTCAAAAATATTTTGGAGAAAAACATCTAAACCAGTGGTTCTCATCCTATGTGTGGATCATGATCCCCTTGGGGGTCAAATGACCCTTTTAAAGGGGTCGTGTATCAGATATCCTGCATATCAGATATTTACATTACAATTCAGAACACTAGCAAAATTACCGTTATGAAGTAGCAATGAAATAATTTTATGGTTGGGGGTTACAACATGAGGAACTGTATTAAAGTGTCANAGCATTAGGAAAATTGAGAGACACATACAAACTTTTCTTCTTGTAGTTCCCTAAGCAATAAAATATAAACATTTTCATACCATTTGTACTTATATTAGTTATTTTAAGTGTTNTAGAGATGGTTGGAAGTNTGGAAGAGGATGGACAATATGCATCCTTTCGCAGACTTTTTTATGTAGGCAAATATTTGTTTGTAAATATGCAAATATTTCATAGAAGGCAGAGAATCGTCTATGGATTTGGGAATTTGGTGCTGTCTTGGAACTAATCCTTCATGGATACCAACAGACAATTGTGTATGAGCGTAATACATTCACATTACATAACAGAATCACCTGTGTACACATNGTTATATCCANACACTATTGTATANAAAACCATACAATTACTATGCTGTTGTGTAATGTAGTTGTGTACACAGTTGGCAACATGATTAAATAGTTCTCAGTAATGACAATTTCCTTCAGCCTTNTATTCTGCTTTTAAACAGAAGGGAATTGAGAGCCTGGCACCGAACAGAAGCAGNGTCATATAAGGCAACCGAGAACAGGAGGCACGTCATGGAGAGAAGATGTCTGCTGTTTTGATATCGCAGCATTTTACTCAACAACCTGAAAGCCATGCCTGGCCCTGCTGGAGGATGCCAGGGACAGAGGCTGAGCTGACCATACTCCTCAGGGCATTGTCACTGGGTACACAGTGGACACTGGTTTATGCTAGGCCTCTTAAAAGTGATTTCCTTAATAGGATATTCCCCGATATATGAAAACTGTGTCATCTAGGTTGGTTTGCCTTCTTGCAGTGTTTCTTACATACATGCATTTTTTGCTTATGCCAAAGGTTTGGCTAGTCTATTCATTAGGAAANTCCTGAATTCTACCAATTTAACCACCAATTGAGTCTTTTCATGATTTCATGATAATCTTATCAATAAAAACCAAAGTCACATATTGGGGTAAAAACCTGAAAGATCAGAGAAGCAGGGGAGCAGCCACCAGTGACTTCCTACCTCTTCCATTCCTCTGACCAAGATCCTGTCTCAGCCCTGCCTTACCACTTCCTGTCCTTCTCTCCACAGTCCTCCAGATCTCTATGATTAGCTAGTGGCTAGCTCCGCTCTCTGACTCCAAGCAAACTTTATTTGTCAGAACACAAACAAAATATGGCACAACATTTTCATATGTAGATTCAAATAACAAAACTTTCCAAATGTTATACTGTTTTCACCTTTACGTCATCACCTTGCNGTTATTTTACCGTTACAAGTTATAAAAGTGTGTAGAGTTTCACCATATAGTGCAGTCCCTGTCATTGGACTTGGAAGTTGCTTGTTTTCAAATGTTTTTGTGATTAATACCCTCAGACAGTTGGTTCTCAAAGCTGCTCCCTATTGTTATAGATTTTCTTCTATTATTTAGCCAGAGTAGATGCCCAGTAGGGAATTACAGAGTGAAAGAGAACTCGTCTAAGGCCTGTGATGCCAGTGGCCACATTCTGCTTCTTACAACATTCCCAGAGACAGTCACAAGCATCTATCTTCCATTTAAAACATCCCAGGTTTATTTTTAGTGCATTGTGCTTAGAGCTGTTGCCATAGGAATTGATCTATCAAGTGTCACAGTGGTCAGCAGAGCAACAGGGAACTCCTATTCTCTGTCTCCAGAACACGCTGTAGAGAGTACCATCTGCCACCTGCATTGTGCATCCTTTCTCTTCAGCCATCCCACCTGGTGCCAGAGAAGCATTGGCTTCATCTTCAGTGCGTCTGCTCAGTGATTGGGGCTGGCAGGAGTGTGGGTGGGTGTGCAGCCCTACTCAGTCTGGCCTTTACGGTCGATGAACTTACACATGTGAACAAATGTGGAGAAAGGAAAAGAATCGCAGTGGGATGCTGTCTCTTCTTCATACGTTTCCACGGATGGGGAATCAAAAAGTGGCCTACTGCTTGTAGAGAGTATGCATATTGGAGAAGAGGAGGAGAGAGGTGGGAGAGGAGAGGGGGCGGCATTTGCAAGAACATATGTTGGATTCTTTTCATTCTGCTCTTGCTGACAATGATTGATGGCATCTAGTGAGTCCCCGTGTGTCACTTCCTTAGTACAGCTGGTAGTGGGGGTGGGGAAAATCAATAAGGGCTAGGGAAAGGACTTAGGGTGTAACTAGAGGCGGAAGGGGATGTGGCATTAAAATCATTGCTCACAGTTAAGTATTTCAGCTCACCTGCCCAGAACAGTTATCTCTTTGTCCCTTAGACTCTGGAGAAATCTATTCACAGTTCTCATTCTCCCCCTCCAAGAGAGGGTTAACTTTGAACATAAGCACCTNTAGTTAAAGGGGATGAAGAGAAGAGAGAGAGAGAGCTGGATGGAGCTCCTGCCCGATAACTTTCTTCCATGATGGAATGTGGCCTGGCTTTTGCAGTGGCTTCTATCTATCTATCTATCTATCTATCTATCTATCTATCTATCTATCTATCTATCTATCTATCTATCTATTTGGCATTCCATAATGACCATGATGTAATAGCAAGCCCATGCTGAAGATTTAATTGGGAAGCAGATAGGTGACTGTCAATAGGGACTCAGGGGTAGGGAGGAATTCGGACAAGTTAGTTGACAATCTTAGGAAGCATGTTACATGTTGCTGTCCTTTTCCTGTATACCTTAGGGCAAAGAAATGTTCAGAAGTGCAAGAGAGATCATGTTTGGTTAGAGGATATACATGGTACAAACCCTCCCCATGAGGGAGGGTTTGCTTCATCACATCCTGGGTTGCTGTTTATACCGTACTTATGCAGTCCTGTGTGCCAGNAAGTTGCTGTGATGCTTTTGCCTTTCCTCATCTCTTTTCCTCTGTACCCAGTTATGGTTATTTCGCAGTATGGGAAGAGGTTTGCACTGCCAATGCACCAGACGCTTCAGTCTCACTTGTAGCAAGTGTTANGGAAGGTACAGGACACACTTGTACTTTGGAGCTTAGATTCTGAAACTCTGTGGGCAGTGTGTTTTTCTGTAAACCATCCTATGTCCCAGCAATCTCCACCCAGAAGACTTTAGCTCATACTTGTTGAGGGACCTATGATCAGGCCGCTCCATGNAGGACAGTGTGGTAGGTCCTTTGGAGCAACACACTTTTAGCCAAGTTCAGCTTCCTACTTTCTTTGTATTTCTGGGGAACAATTGTCTCTTAAGCACCTATTGCATGCTGGGTACTTTTTTTACAGGATGATTCCACGTGTGGTATACTCTTCATTTACATGACAGGTCTGTGACATAGCTATATTAGACCCAAATTTCTGAAAGGGGGCGATGTAGCCAGGGAGACTGTTGCAACCCAAGGAGATCATGACAAAATTGTGGAACCATGTTTGAAGCCAGGTTTTCAGGCACCCAAAGCCCAGTGCATATTTATACTCCACAGAGGTTTCTAGAACAGTGNTTCTCAACCTCTCTAATTCTGCAACCCTTTAATAACAGTTCCTCATGTTGTAGTGACCGCCCCCCAATCATAAAATTATTTTTGTTACTACTTTATAACTGTAAATTTGCTACTGTTAGGAATCATAATGTAAATATCTGATATGGAGAATGTCTGATACACGAGCCCTGTGAAAGGGTCATTTAACCCTCAAAGGGGTCATGACCCACAGGTTGAGAACCACTGCTCTAGAAGCATCAGCTAATCACAAATAGTGTGTTCAATTTAATGTTGTATTAAAGCACAGGAACACATAGCTCTAGGAGAGTGGAGTTTAGATCTGAATCATTTAGACAGGGCCTCACTGTGAGTTTCTGTTTAATCAGTGTTTATTTCTAGGGAGTGAGCTTAAGCCCTGCTCACCNCGTTAATCTTAAATGATTTGTCAGAGCGGAGTGGAGTGTGGCGGAGATGTGTCCTGCAGAGGTGACAGGCTGAATTTAAATCATAGCCCCACTGATTACTGGCCTCTCTAAGCCTCTCTCTTCTTCTTGAGCTGGTTTAAGAATGTATCCTGTAAGTGCCAACTACCTGCTAGGCATTAGCCAATATGCTAAGTAACTGTGGATGGCAGTTGTTTGCAAGTGGTATTACCCTGTTGTGAGTGGCTCATTCTAGAGAAAACCTGGCTGTCACAAACATATGCAAATATTTACATTACCCTACTAATTACTAGTGAAGCCTTTAATTTGTATAGGCAATTGAATACGTGGGGAGGAGTGGATTCACTGGGGATGGACAGGCTGTGGTAAAGGAGTAGTTTGACTTAGTCATTTGCTAGCCTAATTGTTACGTGGAGTGTGTATGGCAGGGGCCCGGCAGCTGATTAGAGGAAGTTCCTAGGGTTTAAGAAGCTGCAATAGCTGCCACTGGTGGTACTCCCATGCTCTGGGAACTGGAGCCAATAAACTCATATCAACCCTATTGTTATGCCCATGTTACAGGTGAGGGAACTGAGACTCACGTGTTAGCCAGGGGACACGTAACTCATAAGTGGCAAANCATGGGTCTAGCCTGATGTATCTTACTCTGGAGTTTGTGTTGTGTGCCTCTCAAGACAAACGAGGACCTCAGAGTCACACTCTAAGTGACCAAGTCCAACAAATAATCCAAAACCCTTAATCAAAAATGTGAAACTCAAAATCTAAAACTTTTTGAGCTCTAGTGTAATGNCACAAATGGAAAAGCCCCACTCGTCCTCATGTGTTAGTCACAGTTAAAATCCAGCCATATAGAAGTCCACAAAATTACCTTCAAACTATATATAAGAGTGTAGATGAAACATACATGGGTTTCATCTTAAAACAGGGCTGGAGAGCCAAGACTGTGGTGCCTGTGTGTTTAGTTTCCTCTGAGGGCTCTCTCTTTCTCTCCACATGATCTTTCTGAATTCCCCTTTTTATTAGACACCAGACAGATTGGATTAGGGCCCACCTTCAAGGCCTCCTTTTAATTTATCTCTTTAAAGGCTCTATCTCCAAATATCGTGACACTTTGGGATNCTGGAGTTTGAGGCTTTGACATATGATTTGGAAGAGGTACTNTTAGACACTCTCAAGAACTGTGTTCTTTTCACATGCAGAATGCATTAACCCATGGGGCTGAAGAGGGCTCAGCGGTGCAGAGCACTTACTGTTCTCACAGAAGACCCAGTTTAGTTCCCAACACCCACACGGCAGCTCACAACAGTTCATAACTTCAGTTCCAGGGGCTCCAATGCCCTCTTCTGACTTCCACAGACAACAGGCACATGAATGATGCACAGACATACCAGCAAAACACTCATTAAAAATAAATACATTGACTCACGTCTGACCCTTTAAGTTTGTTTGTCTTTGAGACAGGAACTCACTTATGTAGTCCAGGCTAGCCCTAAACTCACAGCATTCCTCTGGGTTCAGCCTGCTGAGCTGTGGGATTTTAGGGGTGAGCCACCATATCTAGTTCACCTAAGTCTCAAACCATTGTAAAAATCAATTCTAAATCTCAAGTCTTACCTAAATATCATCTGAATCAAGGGACCATGAAACTTTAGATATGATTCAGCTTGAGTCAAAAACAAAAGAAAAAAGAAAAGAAAATTTCTCTTTAGTTGTGAACTTATAAAACCCAGTAAGTTATCTGTTTCAAAATGCAGTTCTGAGACAGGTGGAGGACGGGTGTTCCCTTTCCACAAAGGAGGAAGAAGACAAAAGTCATGGATCCAACGGAAGTCAAAAACCTTGCAGGGCAGCCCGNCAGCCCCTGTTCAAGGCCTTGGGTGGCAGCTGAAACCGAGGGAGTGTCAGCCTCATCCTCCAAGCCTTCATTTTCAGACCGTAGTGAGAGTGAAGTCCAAGCCTCAAATCTGTTCACACTCAGAAGCTCTGATTGTCCCTTACAGGAGGGGGACAGCTTTTCTTTCATTCTTGTCTTGTCTGTCTCCTTTGGTTCAAGCAGGTCATGTTTCTGTTGGTATATTCTGCTCAGCTGATGTGCTGGTCATCTTTCTTTCTATACAGTGATTGTCCATGTCCAACCCAACACTGATGGTCTTTCCAGAACATCCTAACATCTTTTGCAATATGGACAGGCTACAGTCTTTCCAAACCTTCAAGTTCTCTTTAGTTTGGATTAACAATTCTTTCTTTCACTTTTTTTCCCATTTCTTCTCCTTTCATGCCTACTATAAATGAGGACCCAGGCTGTGCCTTCAATACTTAGCATCCTCCTCAACTGAACATTCAAGATCATAACACAGAATGCTATCTTACAAAAATACCAGAATGTGGTTAGCCTAGTGCTCTGCCACTTGATAATAAAGACCACTTTTTATTCAATATCCAACCTCATTCTTCATGTTCATCTGAGACCTTACTAAATCCCCTTTATACTTCTATTTCTACCAGTGGTCTCTATTAACATCTAACTAAGCTAGTGTTCCATGGAACAGTGTTGGGAAATGTTTGTCAAACTCAACAGATTCTGCTAAATCATTTTCCTAAAGTCTAGTTTATTCCTCATAGATATTAAAGTCATGTATTTATTCTTTTTTATTTAAATATGAATTCACTATGTAGACCAGATTGGCCGCAAACTTGAGATCCTCCTGCCTCAGCCTTGAGAGTATTGGGTTTACAGGTATGTCCCACCANAGCAGCCCTGTTGATTCTTTTCATGGCATTTGTGTACCTATGTTTCAAAGAAAATAACTGGATTTATGTCACTTTCTTATAATGAACCAAGCAAGTTTTGAAGAGAGTAGGAAGGTGACCCATGGATGCCCCCTGAGTTCAGTTGTTTTCTTACACCCACATTCCTCTGAGCTAATAATGCTGACAGAATTGTGGTGACAGTTTTACACCGGCCAGCAGCTAATAAAAAGGTTTNCCAGGGGACCTGAATTTTATATTTTTGATGTTTTTGCTCCCCGTGGGCACAAAAGGTAGAGTGACCAATTATTTTACATATAAGAGCAAAGAGGAGAGCTTTTTATGTTCTTTCTAAGAAAAATGTTCCACATGCTGCTTTTTCTGCTTCTTCTAAACAATGGGGAGAGAAATAGACTTGAGACACTTGAAAGTTCATGGAAAAAAGGTACCTCATGAAGCAGGGTTTTTGCAGGAAAAAAAATACATTTTCTGTTCTTGGCCAGCAGTTCTACCTTAGGGACATTNATTTTGTCCACTACTGGAGAAACCAAGATTTATAGGTCTCTGATTTTCTGAGCAGAAACCGTAACAAATGTCTCAGCCACTTGCATATATTGCTCAAGGCACAGCACAGCACGGAAGGATGGACTCTNTGCCCCTGGACTTTAGTAGGCTGCTTTTTGTTTGTTCTATCTCTTGGTTTTTGTCTCTTGCNAGACAAAATGATAGGGTTTTTTGTTGTTGTTGTTGTTNTTGTTTTCTGGGGTTTTTTGTCTTTTTTGTTTGTTTGTTTGTTTTTGTCTTATGATCTTAACCCAAAGTTGGAAAACCTTTTCCTTTCTCCTCTCCTCATCTCCTGACTTGTCCCTGCCCCCTCTTCTGGAATCTTCCTCTACTCTCACCTACAATGTGCAATGGCTATGTATGAGCACCCGGAGCTGCTTCCAGCAACAAGGCCAACTCCAGGACCTCTTTTGGAGTGACAGCCAGGCCCTCTTGCTGCCCCCTTTTTGCTCCTCTGTGCTAGGAAGTGACTCAGGGTTTCTCTGAGGGGCAGCAGACACAGGCAATGCTGTGCGGTCCCCCAGCTTGAAGCAGGGTGATCCCCAGTAGCCCNACAGTGTTCATAGGAAGTAGCTTCAACCTCTACGGTTTGTGGTTGTTGTTTTTGGTTTTGGTTTTAGTTTTTGTTGTTGTTGTTTTTTAAAAGACAGGGTCTCACTATGTAGCCCTGGCTGCCCTAAAACTCACTGTAGAGATCCTCCTGCCTCTCCCTCCCTTCCTGAGTGCTGGGATTAAAGGCATGAACCACCATGCCTGGCTTCAACCTGTGTTTTGAGATGAGATGTTCACATATTGCTGCTTTGGGCTGGTAAANGTAATCAAGAGAAAGATCAGGAAAGACAGGGAAGTCAGAGGCNGCAGAAAGCAGGTGGGCCAGTGCTAGTTTCAGTCCTGTGGGTTTCTGACCCAAATTTGATACCACTTCTCAATAGCACAGGAAGTCTTGGCAAATTGATTATTTACCAGCTTTCTGTACTATCCATACATAAACCATAGACATGATAGATGATTGCAGATGAACCNAGGATTTAGAAACAGACAATTGATCTGTCCAGAAGGTACCAAGACAATTCGACAAAAGTAATCTTTTTANCATATGGTGCTGAGATAACTATATCCACATCCAAGAGAATTATAGNGCCTCCTGTCACCATATATAACTGGTTTAGAAAACAGGCATAAGGCCCTCAAAGATAAACATAGAGCCACTGTATGCATTAGTTACTTGTCTTGTTACTATGAGAAAAGTGCTGTGAGGAAGAGTTTGTTGGGGCTTAAANTTCCAGGAGATATGGTGTCTCTCCCCTCCTGGCAGGGGAGGTATGGTGGCGGAAGTAGGAGATGACTGGACACATTGTGTCACAATCAGGAAGCAGGGAAGGCTTCTGTTTCACTATTTNTTCCTTTTTATTCAGTCTGAGACTGCAGCCCATGGAATGGGCTGGGTGGATTTTCCTACCTCAATTAACCTGATNTAGATAATTCCTCTTAAACATGCTCAGAGATTTGTTTCTATAGTGATTATTAACCCTGTCAAGCTGTCAATCGAAATTAACCATCATACCATATGACCTAGCAATTCTACTCAAGTAGTTACACAAGAAAAAAGAGAACATGTGTCCTGATGAAAACATGTCTAGTAATATTTTGTAGCAGTATTAACTCATAATGGCCCAAACATGGAAGGGTGAGAACCATTGTCCACAAGCTGAAGACTAGATAGATAAAATGGATAGGTCTAACAATGGAATTACTCAGCAAAGGAAGTTGGGAGAGGATAGGGAAGCAAGGGATAGATTCAGGAAGTTAGGGGAAGAAGTGAAGGGTGAATGTGATCAAAATCGTTGTCTACATGTATAAAATTCTCAAGGAATTAAAACATTGTATTAAAAAAAAACAAAAAAAAACTTCCATGGAGGTTTGTATGAGCCAGGCCTAGAGTGGGTAGCCATCATTTCCCTCCCCCTGTATGTCACACCCTAACCCTACCCTTTACAGTGGTCTGGGATATAGACCCTGGGCAGGAACTANTAGCTGTCAACTAGCCTTTGGGTTGAACAATATGGTGTCTGTGCATGAAGTTCTCATCCACACGCTTTAAAGAGATAAATCTCAAGGATATTTACCCCAATGGCATGCACTCTTTAGAAGTGTGCCTATTCCAGTTCCTACTTCATCATGAAGTATTTTAATACTTTTAGATCACTATCAGCTACCCAGTCTGACTGGTGATTCTGCCAGCAAAGCCTGCCACTTGTCCCAGAAGAAGGGACTCATGTAGATTGATCATATACTGACTGGTGGCTGTTTCCAAGATGCATCCTGCCAGAAAAGCTATGAGATGCTGCGTAGATTTGTGGCAGTTCCTGTTGGGCACTCCTTTCAGATAGTCTCTCAGCTTCACATAGCCAGCCTCTATCTTGTCCCATTTGTTCCCTCAAGAGATAGTCTGGGCCACTTTCCATGCCTGTTACCAAGTGTGACAAATGGAGACTAGCAAGTAGATGAACCTGCAGGAACCTGTTCANTCCAACAGTGATGTAGCGTTCTGAGCTTATGCTGGGAGCATAGCACACTCANGATTTCTGCTGTGGAAGAAGCTGAGAACGTCATGTTAACACANGTTAGCAAGCTGTGAGCCTGGACTGTAAGGGTGCATTCTTCTGTTGGTGAGTTAGGGGAAGTTNAAAGGAGGAGCTTCAAAAAANACTGTTTCTCAGAACATTGTCAGGATCCAAGACANATGCCAAGACTCATCTGCCAGTGGTGACCCCAGCTCTTCTTTCCAGGCTGGACATGAAGACTGGGTAGTATTCCTTAAGAAGCATGAAATCCAGGATTCAAACAGCACTTTATAGGTTCTTCAGGGTAATGTGATGCTTGGCAAAGCAGAGAGAAATTACCATTAAATAAGCATATGTTGGTTGTGTGAACAGGTTGCTTGGTATAGAAGGACTGTAAAGAAAAAGATAAACTAGCCTCTGACTCTAATGCTATGAACGTTAGCATTCTCTCTCTCTCTCTCTCTCTCTCTCTCTCTCTCATTGTTTTGGAGCAGATTCTGATGTATCCCAGGCTTACATTGAATTCTCTATGTAGCCAAGGGTGACTTTGAACTTCTGATCTTCCTGCCTTCACCTCCCAAATGCTGAGGTTGCAGGCATTAACCACCCTAACCCATTTGTACAGCCCTGCAGATCAAGCCCAGGGCTTCATTCAAGTCAGGTAGGCATTCTACCAACTCAGCAACATCCCCAGCCTGTCATGTCTAGATTTTGAAAGGCTGGAGCTAACCTAAGTTTTTTATATCATAAGTATTTTAAGGCAACTGCATGCATATAATAACAGACAAAACAAGTGCAATTATCTCCCTTTTTAAGCAAGCTCAAATCTAAAATATTATACTTAGTGTTGGTTTTATTTTAGAAAACTGCCCCTTGCTCCAAGCTGTCAACATATCTCCTTGTATTCCACCTACCAGTTGTCAATGTACTGAACCCCGTCTGCACCCCAATTACCAAGTTGTTACAAAGCACTTATGTATTGCTATATGAAAAACAGCACTTTTCAGGGTAATTATTTGAAAACATAATTGGTTGAAAACAGAGTGTATTTTGTTGTGAAATAACTTGATGCTCTAATTAGTTTATNTAAGTTAGGATTTGACGCTGTAGTTTGATGCAGAGTGTCTCACAGAGGTCCAGGTGTGAAAGGCTCAGTCCCCAGAGTGGGTGCATTGGAAGTGCTCTGCACCTGTACTAAGAAAAGCCTTGTTGTGTGTTGGGGATGGCATGGTGGGACAGTAGCCCCTTGATCTCTCTGTTGTACTTCCTCTCCATGAATTGAGCAGTTTGTTTCATCATACACTCTCTGACATTGCTATCTGGTGCCCCTACAAAAAGTCCANCCCCATGGGTCTACCCAGTCTTGGACTGAAATCTCAAAAATTGGGCCAGATTAAACCTTTTCTCTCTTCTTACTGTATACCCCACCCCTTTCTATTGTGGAGGCAAGATCTTGCTATGTGGCCCAGGCTGGCCTTGAACTCCCTATCCTTCCATCTCAGCCTCCAAAAGAGCTGGGATTGCAGACATTCACCACAGGATCAGGCCTTTTCTCTTCATAAGCTACTTACACCAGGTTTTTTGTTATAGTGATGGAAAGCTAANTTGACTACCATGCTTGGTCTTGTACAGTAGCTCTCAATATAACCCNATTCTTTTTTAACTCAGCACTTTCTTCCTTTCTTTTCATTCCTTTGCTCTTCCTAAGTCCATTACCTTCATTCAAGCTTATGAAGCAAGGTTCATATAGCAAACATCTCCTGTTCACCTTGCTTATGCTATGTAGAAAGCAAAGTTCATCATTGTCATCTGCTTTTACCTCTTCCCTGCTCTTCTAGTTTCACAGGCCCCTGAGATATCAGAACAGAGAAGCCTTTATCATTTAAGTCTGTCACCCACCCTTTAGCAGAGGAGAGGAGAGTCCCGCCAGATGTTGGAGACTACAGAGCCTGCTGTGCCTCTCTCCCTGGCTGATAATATAGGACTTCCTTTTGACCCCTTTCTGAAGCTCTCCCCAGCTGTGTCATGCTTTCTTTAAACTGTTTCCTGCCTTTCTTCCCTTCCCAGTTCCCTCCATCTCACCCAGTCCCTCAGCAGTGTCTCTGAGGCATCTATTATACAGATTAATTGGTTATAATTACTGCTGTCAACATGTCACGCCTCTTCTGTGAAGCTGCCAGGAGCTCCCTGCTTCCTATGGCAACAGATGTCATCATGTCTCCTGCTCGAGGTCTTCCAGAAACCAGTGTGCTAGATAGATATACCTAGTGTCATTTCCCTTTCCTTCCGGTAAGCCCCAGGGGCCCAGAGGCATCTCTGAGCGTCCCCCAGGAGTCAGACAGATTCCTTTTATGCTTAGGGTTTGTCCAAAGCCCAGCCGTACACTTTCTCCCTGCCTGTTTACCTAGGCCAAATCAGGTCTTTATCCCATCTTTAAGTTTACCCTGGTTACACCATGGAAAACCCCATGCTGCCCTTTATCCCTCCCTACATTTTCTTATATAGCAGTAGTCACAGCCTCTTTCACACGGTTCTCTTGTTTTTCCTTGATAATGTATTGTATTCTCAATTATTGTGTGTAAAATTATATACACGTATGCTTATAGATCTTACATACTTATGTGTGAGTATATGCATATTTTGAAATGCTGCAGGGATCAGCCTAAGCTAGGCAGTGAATTATAAATTTTACTCTTCAAACAAGGGTTTTTATTTGTATTTTCTCATATATTCTATTTTCTATGTGCCTAATAACCAGCCAGTAATTACTCCTTACTTATTAGGAGTTTGTTGAGCTTTTCAAAGCTGCTATTGAGAGCTACAGGCAGAGCAGATATTTCTAGCATTTGCAGTTTGGGTCAGGTCAAGGTTAGGATCACAGCATACTGTTTCCCTGTCTCTTACATGGTAAGGGGATCTGAGGCTGCTGGGTCCATAGTCTCCAGGAACCCACCTGCAGAGGTTGGGGCTCACACCAACAGCTGGATTTGTGTGTGGATCAATGGCTGGGTAATAGGGGCAGGGACTCTTCTGCTGAGACCAATGAGTCTTAGCAGGTATGACTCAGGAAGGGACAGAAGGAGCATTCACTTCATACTTAGGATTTTGGGCACACAATGTGAAACATGAACCAGCCTGGCCTCTCGCCCACTGTGCATCCTTAGGCCAGCAATGACCTTGGTGCTCAGCTTTCTGAGGAACTGGCACAGTGCCCTAAGATTTAATCTGATCTTTAAAAAATGTTTTTAGAGCCCAGTGGGTACTATATCTTCCTTCAAAATGTGGGTATGTTTAATGTATTCCTGTGTATTATTTGAGCAACCTGAGCCACTTGCTGACTTTCCCATGGCCCTGATTTTCCTGGTGGCCACTCTGCACCCTGTCAGCTGCACTGAGTGTGGTACTTTGGACTGTCTCTTCCCTAAGGCACAGCTCCTACAGGTATGGCCCAGCTCATAAGCCTGAAGTCAGTTTTCTTTAATGCCAGCAGGACTAATTTCACCCTTACAAAATTATTTGGCCTTCCCTACTGCCTCTGGCACTGACAGGAATTGGCAAAGGTTCAGACAAAGGTGAAATTGATGAGCTCTGGCACAACTAGTGAGCTCTGTGCCTCTAAACTAAACCCTCTTGTTCACCTCGTGTCCTGAATCCTTTTTCTGCCCAGAAATCCCACCCTTCCAGAAAGATGTTTGAGGCCTGCTTTCTCCCAGTGTCTCTAGCACACAGCAAAGCACTGTCTGTCACTTTTACAGAATGTTACCTCCTAGAATCACTTCAGTGTTTTCTAATCTTTTCAGATGGATGGAAGTCTGCTTAGTTGAAGAATTGCCACCAACCACTGAGCTGGAAGAAGGGCTCCGAAATGGAGTCTACCTTGCGAAGTTAGCCAAGTTCTTTGCCCCAAAAATGGTATCAGAGAAGAAGATCTATGACNTGGAACAGACACGTTATAAGGTAACTAACCACCCAGGAACTAAATGCAAATTTGGCATGTCTTTTCCTTGTCCTCTTACATTCCATTTGTGTCTGTAAGGATTGGGGGCNGAGGTGTCCTTGGTCTTTGGAGCCTATTAACATTCCTGAGGCTGAAGTGTTCTGTTTCCACGCTAAGGCTGAGAGGCCTCTGTTGGGGGGCTCCCAAAGCTTCCACTGTTATTCCTTCATGGAGGTCGTTTGTGACTTTATTAGTGTTGATGACTACAAAAGTTAAAAGTGCATCCTGCCTCCTTTTACCACCATCACCGTCTACTGGTCCTCCAGCTCTCCTGAAGGAGCAAAATATGCAAAATAAACTCCTCCCTGAGGACTAATAGGCAGTTAGTGGTTGCTGGAAGAGGGGGCATGTTTTCTTCAATAGTGTAACCACTGGTAAGTTACTTGTGTACCTTAACTAGTCCTTNACCCATGCTCCTATAGTAACTCTAGANTCACAGGGTCACAGACCAAAAATAAGACATGAAAATAGAAGGGGGACTGGTTGACAAGAGGGTGGAGATCAATTGGGGGGGAGAGAATAGAAGGTATTAGGGGAGAATATAATGAAAATACATTATATACTTTTATAAAAATGTCNTAATGAATCCCCTTAGTCCAGTGGTTCTCAACCTTCCTAATGCTGTGCCCTTTAATACAGTTCCTCACGTTGTGGTGACCCCCAACCAGAAAATCATTTTTGTTGCTACTTCATCACTGTAATTTTGCTACTGTTATGAATTGTAATGTCAGTATCAGATATGCAGGATATCTGATATGTGACCCTGTGAAAAAGTCATTTGCCCCTCCAAAGGGGTTCTGACCCACATGTTGAGAACCACTGCCTTAGTATATATCATTAACATACGCTAATAAAATGTGGTTGTTAAAAAAAGTTTCATCAAACAAATATTCTCTGAACCTGTGGTCCTGAAGACTTAGGGCAGTGCAGCTAAAATGATATTGAAAGGTCAGATAGGAACATTTTTCTACTTGGTGTTTAAAACAACAACAACAAAAATGACAAACCTTCTTGTATGTAAGTGGTTTTAAGAATTCTTCCATGACTGATTTGAGAAGAATCAGAAAATAAATATTGCTGCTACCTTTGGGGGGGAAATAACCCCCATGGATGAAAATGCTCTTATTTAAACTTGGAAGGAGTAGGGTTAAGGAGACAAAATCAT
>LZPO01066297.1:542600-554213 GCA_001675575.1 Neotoma lepida
ATGAGTGCAGTTTGCTCTTGGGGCATAGTTAGAAGCAATGTGTTATCCTGGCTGCAAAAGCCAGAGCCTGGCTGGAGTAGAGTTGTCATTACCTGGTAGAGAATTGGGCAGGTCAGAGGTTCTGATGATAGCTCAGGAGCCAGGACGGAAGGTCACTCCAGGTAGTTTTGCTTGTCAAGATTGCCTTCCTCCTGCCCCAGCCTGTGGGCTGGTTGATCTACNAATTTAGCTTTGACTCTGACCATACTTGTCTGGAGTCTGATGTGGGGCTAACAGCCAAGCACCCATGAGTTCCTGCCCTTGCTTTCCTTCCCCTGCCTGCCCCGTTTTTTACCTTTTTGTCTGGCACCTGACCCCAGCCTTACTGCCTGTCACTCATGACCATTTACCAGCTTAGCTTGGCATTTTCAAACTTGGCCTAATTGAGAGAGACTTGCCTTCTTAGTGGGTGGCCTCCTCTTTTTCCAAGGAAATATTTATTCTTTTTTCCTATTAAAAAAAAGGTAGAATATTCTCACTGGGGGAAAAATAACTGGAAAATGTAGAAAGAATACTGAAGGAAAAGCTGAAACAGTCACTATCACAAAATCACACAAAAACCACGGTTACTATTTTGGTGACGTTGGACTTGAAATCTGTATNGGGCATGTTTTCCTTTTGTGGCTTCTTTTGGAATGTTCTAAAGCCTATACAACAAAAAGAAATCCATTCAGGAAGCCTCGCTGAGTTACTACACCTTTTTTAAAAATGTCTGGAGGCCGTTTTATATACACAGAAAAACACTGTGTGTGTTGTCTGATGCTCTGTTTATAAAGACATAACAAGTGACACCCAGCAACTGTTAAATGTTTAAACAGTTATAAAATTGAATATGTTGAAATGATTGAAACCATAATGTGATTGTTGAAACAATGCGATTTCCTTCGTGTTCCTTCAGAGCAGATGAAATGTCCATCAGGGCTATTCGGTCACCACTGACATCTGCTGGGAAGGATGTGGAGCAGGTTTGCTCTTGCTCCTATTCACACACTAATGTNACCTGCCCTAGCATTAGTATCGTGTCATGACACCTACTCTGGGGCCACGTGATTTTTAANGTCACCAGAAATAAAAGGGCACCCCTTCAAGTCTAGTTTTTGACCTGCTCCTTGTTGTACATGACCTTACTTTGGGCTTTTGTCTCAAGAGAAGTCAGAACCTGCCTGCCAGCATCAAGTTAGACTTTACCTGTTTCGTAAGTCAGCACCATTTTTGTTTCTACCCCTCCCCATTACCCTACAGTAACTTGTTCCCTAAGTGTCACTTGGCCGGTGTTGTACAGCACATTGTCCTGTCACAGTGATGCATTAGCCTGGCCTTTTAATGTTATTAGAAGCATATGTATGCCTTTTTCATTTTCTTCTTAAAATTATAGCTGGAATTTCTAGAGGTTTCCATCTCCTAGGAGACAAGGGAGGGATAACTCAGGCTGCTGCTGATTTAGNACCTCAGATCAGGTTCCTGGGTCCCCTCTGCTTGACTGTTCANTGCTTTTGGACCCCCTTTCCTACTTGTTATTTCTGTCATGACCTATGCTCTGAAGTCCTTCCTTACCTTGGGACACTTCCTTTGCTTTGAGACTTTGGCTAATTCAGAGTTTCTGGTCTTAATTATGTCCTATAGTATGTAAGTCTGTATAGTAGAAAAACAAGTACTTACCTATGTTTCACAAAGGATAAAGAACAAAGTGCCCATGTTTTAATAACTCCCCCCCCTTTGAAAAAGCAAAACAAAGAATGGTGCATGGACTACTCATCTCTAACAACTTCATTTTTTGTACACTGTGTGTTATACTCTGTTGATCATTTCCAACTCCTGGCTTTTTAAGGCTGAACCAAAGTGAATATTTTCCTGTTCATTCATAGTATTTTCTCTCTATATCACCCAGGCTGGACTTGAACTCACAATCCCCCTACCTCAATCTCCTGAGTACTGAGATTATATGTGTGGACCACCCTGCCTGTCTAATACCTTCTGCATGGAATAGATTGAGTTTGGTTAGTCAGAGCTCTGTCTTTGTCCTTGTAGCCCCTTGTAGCCTAGTCAGCCCCATTGCCCTTGTAGTGCGCCCTTGGCATTCTTTGAAAAATCCTTGTATTGTGGACACAATCAGATGTTCTTGTCCTGTTCTCATTATTACTGTTTTAAGATATGGAAGCAACTACTGTTCAAGGAATCCCTTCAGAGTCACATATTACTGCTGATTATTCTAGTTTAGCAGTGTAAGGGTGCTGGATGCTGCTTTTCTTACTGTGTCCTTCATGGGGCCATTAAAATTCTGCTGCAAGCTGGAAACCCGTGGTGCTCCCCTGAGTGTAGGCAGTACTGCAGCTGCTTGAGATTCTGTAGTTGTGTTCCACTGTCTGGTTTTCAAATGTGGTGCCAATGCATAAATGGCATGCAGTAGGGCTTGCATTTGTGAGGAAGGTGGTAGCAGACCCACTTCTGGTTGGGTTGTCCTAAATTTCCTGACTGCTTTGTAGAGGGCTCCTTTCCCTAGTCCTCCTGCAGTGGCTACCTGACCCACCAATGGAGATGTTAGACATGTTACCCAGGCATTAATATATAACCCTTGTTGACTTAACACTCCTTTNTCTTAAAGTCCTCTTTCTCCCAAAGAAACTGATTTACTGAATGTTCCTTGAAACTACCAGATTGATTGTAATTCTTNTAGTGCACATTTGGGTTTACAAGTAAGCCCTCTAGAGATAGATCATTGGCCTAAAAGGCAGGCTCTAGTCCTNGGGTCTTAGGAGGGACCGTGGAGATGGCAGTATTCAAGATTAAGGTGAGGAAGGCATTTGNTCCTTACTGTAGCTTTCCAACTCCTCATTGTTCAAAATTCTCCACTTAGTCTGAATGACATGCTCCTCTTCCTCCTCCTATCTGAATTACCTATGGCTATGACTGTCTCACAGAAANCTAAANTCTTTGAGCCTGCCAACTGTCTCTTGAAATCTACCACAGAAAGATACCCCGCTAGCNGCTGTTTAAAGTCCCTTGGAGTTGTCTTTTTAACTTTTCAGGAAGTTTACCTGACGTAATTTGCATTTGGAAAGACTGCTGCTGGATTCCCTTGCTTTGAACCNAAATTTTAAAAACAGTGGTGTCAGACTTGCACTTCAGCCCAGACCTCTGAGCTGGGAAGAATCCTTGAGCTTGAGAACTGGAGGGACCCTGGGAAGTTACTTACGCTTTGGCCATTCACTCCGCAATCTCATTTCCATGCCTTGCTTAGGGCCACACACCCAGCCCTTGCCAGTCCTAGGTCTCTCTAGTTTGCCATGAGGCTTTAATTTACAAATGTCTGTTGCACTTGGTTTAGCCCTAAATGAGCTGGTTGCTATGATACGATGCAGGAGCTCAGAAGGGGACTCAGGTCCATCCTGCTTTTTAAGTTGGAGTTTCATCACCACAGAATTTTTAATATATTTATTAAAACTAATAATAATTTTAAAATCTAATACTATTTTGTAAATTTCATTTCCGCTTCCCAGACTTTAGCTGATATTATTTATTCAACTCGTACCTTATGGACTAGTGAGAGTTAGTTACCTCCCAGTCACCCCTCTGTTGCAGGCCTACCTCAGCAATACAGGTGTGGTCTACCTTTTCGTGGGATAAGAGGCTACCTACTCTACACAGAGTGCTTTCTTAGACATTGGGCAGTTCTGGTAACATTAATGCCAAGGCTTCCTCTGGAATGCTATGTTATATGTTAGTCAGTAAAGGTGCATAGTAAGTCCAGTGTGGAAAGCCAGCTGCAAACAACATTTGTTATGGTAACGGATTTGTTTTTATAAGATCAAGTCTCAGTTACCCATGCATGTCAGGTACGAGTTGGACTCACTGGATGTTAAATGCTTGGGAAAGAGCACTTTTCAATGGATGATTCCTTTCAGCGTGAGATTGATGGATAAAGACAGCTTCCAGATTGGCATTTCTCCCTCATCTATTGGGTAGCCACTGTCACTCAGAGATGGAATAGAAAACTCCCACCATGGAAGAAGTAATCTTTTTAAAACTAACGTGAAATTTCAATGCCAGTGGTGACAAATGTTGAAAGTTGAAGCTAAATAGGGTATATTTAATTCTTTCGAAATGGAGTTTAAGAGGCCATATGCAAGTGTGTTTCCTACCTAGTCCATGATACCAATTAAGAAAATCTCAGATTTACATTTAAAAGCAGACTTTCCCATTCAGCAAGCTAATTTCCCAGCACCACCTTGTGGTGACTTGTAGTTAATCAAGACGTTTTTTCACTGTGAAATTTCTGTTACCATTACCCTGCATAGAGGTTGGAAATAGCACCTACTTTCTTTATCATGAGNGTGAAAATCACCATATTCCTTTAGCAAAACCTTTTAGTTCATATTGTAACAAAGCTATTGGGTTTTTTCTTAGTTTGTGAGACAAGGGCTGGCTATGGTAGCTAGCTTGGCCCAACTCATGGGGTCCTACAGTCCTTGCCTCCTGAATAGTTGGGACTGTTGATGTGTGTGCCACTGCACCCAGTTACAGCGATGTTTGTGGCATCCAAACCAGCTTTGTTTTAAGAAAAGCATAATATATAGAGGATACATTCTATCAGTAGCAATTAGATGAATGAATGAACAAGAATATAATATAAAAATAGCTGCATCCAGGTCATTTAGTACAGTTCATTAACTGTTTTTCATAACTGGCACAAAATTAATACAATAGTNATTTGTATTGTCTTTACTTCGAGAAGTTCATAAGGTACATGATGAAATATGGTTATATCTACCTCCCATCTTCCCCCTCCAGCTGCCTCTATGTTCTCCCTAACTTGCCCCCCTCCAGCTGCCTCCATATTCTCCCTAACTTGTCCCCCCGAACCTTGTGTCCTTTTGTCATTGTTTTGTATAGGGTCTTGGGTTTTTGTTATTGTTGTTGTTCTGTAACCCATTAAGTCCAGTTNATGCTGCCAATTTGTGCATGGGTGTGGAACAATCCACTGGAACATGGGGGCCTATCAATGGCTACATCATTAAAAACACAAATCCCCTCTCATCGACACTACCATCACTGTTCAGGGAACATCGGACGAAGAGATGGAACGTAAGAGCCAGAAGATGAGGAGGGAGCTGTAAAATGCTGTTTTCTGTCAGGACACAGCTGTCACATTCATGCATTCACAGCAGCTGGAGTTACCTGCACACGACCTGCATAAAACCGTAATTAAAAAAACAAAAACAAAAACAAAAACAAAAAACTTTTGAAGTGAAATCAAAAAATATCACCCAGTGGCCAGAACTGTGAACAGCTCCCCTCCAAAAGCAAACAGATGTGACAGGATTGACAAACAAGATGGGAACAGGCTACAACCCAGAGCAACAGGGGACGTGGCAGGGCTGGGGTCATCACAGACCTGGCTCCAATCAGATAGATAGATGCAGAGGTTCAAAGCAAGGAGGGATCGGCCTGGACAGGGTGAGACTCTGGCTCTGTTCAGAGGAGCAAGTGCAGGCACTGGTGGCAGGAGAATGTTCAGGATCCAAGGCAGCTAAAGGCTAGGAGAGCCCATGGTAGGTGGCCTCATCCCTGGTTGGTGGTCCTGGGTTCTATAAGAAGGTGGGCTGAGCAAGCCATGAGGAGCAAGCCAGTATGCAGTCCCCCTCCATGGCCTCTGCATCAGCTCCTGCCTCCAGGATCCTGCCCTGTTTGAGTTCCTGTCTTAACTTCCTTTGGTGATGAACATCAATTTTGATGTGTAAGCTGAACAAACTCTTTTCCTCCCCAACTTGACTTTTGGTCATGGTGTTCCATCATAGCAATTGAAACCCTAAAACAAGCCTCAAATCAGAAGATGCCAGATATTTAAGGAAAAATGACTCTGAAGAAAATATTAGGTTTGACAGAGTACCAACATCAATAAAAAAAAATGAGTATATTTGAACAGCTGAAGACTCACTCAATTTATGCAATTCCAGAAATTATTTATTGGGTGCTTAACATAGCAGAAAATTCCCAAGGGGAAAATTAAGAAAGGAAAATTTGGCATAGTGAAATTAGAAAAGAAATTAGTGAAATGTGCTATCTAAACTATTAAGGCGAAATACAAAAATAAAGGCACAGAATTAAAATTCTAGACTGTCTTAGCACTGCCTAGGTAGAGAAATAGAAGTGGACTTATATTAAGAGCAAGAGTTACTAATTAACTCAGGTTTGATATGAAGATGCAGCTTTAAAATTTCATTAAACAGTATTAATGTGGTGATATGTCTTAAAGCACACTGTGTACTTGGGATAGACATAAAATGTCGTATTACATGATATTCTGTGGGCATCTCCTATTTATGTTTTGCTGTCATATGTTCTCATTTTTCTCACTAGTTTTCTTACAGTTTTCTCTGGGAAATCTAAGTTGAATTTGCAGAGGAAGGAGGGAGACAGAAATTGATGCTCCGAGTGAAACTGAAGTGATAACTATAGTATATTCTTTTATTATTTTTTCCCATTTCTTAAATGATTATTTGGTTATTGTCCCCTGTCTTTATTGTCCTGACATGTCTTTGAAGCTGTGGCAGACCATTTCAGTTCTGCCTAATTTTGAAGTTTCCAGGAGAAGTGAGAGGCTGACATTTCAGGTGGCCTCTGTGACAGGAGTTCCCTTTTAGATATTGATCTTACTTGGCCTGGGGTGTGCTGGGCAAGTGCTCTACCTCTAAGCACTTCACAGCCCATGGCTTCCCTCCTAGAACTTCAGTATTTCTCCCATGTAATAATGAGTTAAGAAATGCTTCATGGGGCTGGAGAGATGGCTCAAGGGCTGGAGAGGTGGCTCAGAGGTTAAGAGCACTGACTGCTCTTCCAGAGGTCCTGAGTTCAATTCCCAGCAACCACATGGTGGCTCACAACCATCTGTAATGAGATCTGGCGCCCTCTTCTGTATACATAATAAATCAATAAATATTTAAAAAAAAAAAAAGAAAGAAATGCTTCATGACATAGTATGGCTTTCTAAATGTCATCATGGTCTCCTAATGACCTTATTTGGCATGACCTTTGCTAACACAGACTTTGGTGACAGCACACACTTTTTGATTTCTTGATAATGACTAAAGATGTAGACCTCAAGCTAAGGGAATGTGTCCTACCTTCCAGCCTTTGAGTTATGAGTACATGATACTGCACAGTGAAAAAACTGTTCAGAGTTCAGTGTTCTCTTCCTGATAAGATGAATATCAGGATCATGATAAGACAAATATCAGAATTTGGTGCTAAATTAAAATTTCCATATAATAAGGTTACTATTTGTTGCTTGTCTTTTGGTATGATTATAAAGGGAAAAAAAAGGAAATGAGAAAGGTCAATAATTCTCCCCAGAATCCTTAAAATGAAAACATTCATTAGTAAGTATTTCCTAAAAAAACTCTGAGTGAGCGGTACATGTCTAACAGCCTATTTATCCTCACCACTGACAAATGGGGAGGCAGACTTAACCTGGTATTGCTATCACATTGGGAATGTTTTCTTCCTCTTTCCTCCTTCAGCTCCTCCCCTTCCTCTCCCCTCCTCCTCCTATTTTTGAGAATGTCGCAGTACAGGGGATTGAACCTAGGGCCTTGAACCCACTGACGGTATCTGCAGGCTCTGGAAAGTCTTCGTTGATAATATTCTGAAATGACATGGGGATAAGGAAAATGCATTTGCATGAACTGCTGGCAGAGTGGGTTACACCCATCCCCATCGGAGAGTTCTGAGGTTCAACTGAGCAGTCAGCTTCATACTGTTGCTATAACCCATATCAGATGCAGTTCCTGGGGAGAATAAAGAAGCTGGGGGCCAGGGGTGCTGGCTGGCACTGGCTCCTCCCAGAAGGGTGTATAGTACTGTATAGCACCCAGAATAGCACTCCCCACAGCTGTGGGATGCTACTGTGTGGTCCACCAGGTGATTGAGAGTGCTAAAGAGTGAGTCACATTGGTGAGTTTGAGCCAGCTGGTAGTACTTGTTAAGACAGTCCCAGACCTTGCTCCCCAGTTCTTTGCAGAGGACACACTAGTTATAAAGGTCACTGAACTCAGGGATGCTCAGACATTTGGGGCCTGTTGGATATTGACTAATTCCTTCAAGTTAAGTTACAACCTCACAAGTTACTTTTGTCCTAAGACAGTGATTCTCAGCCTTCCCAATGCTGCAACCCTTTAATACAGTTCCTCATGTTGTTGTGACTTCATAACTGTAAGTTTGCTACTGATACACAGGATATCTAATATGCAATCCCAAAGGGGTCACAACCCACAGATTGAGAACCATAGTCCTGAGCAGAATGGCTTTGTAACAAGGTTAATTAATAGTAGACTTGAATCAACTCCCAGAGAACACAGCTAGAAAGTCAAACCAAGTTCAAAGTCTCCTGCAGAAATGAAAAGGGATTTTGTTTGGGGGGCTAGGAGTTGATTTGTTTGTTTCAGGGCTGGGGATTAAACCCAGGGTTGTGTATATACTAGGCAAGTATTCTATAACTAAGCCTCATTCCCAGCCATATAACAATTTTTTAAAACCCTTTCATCACAGAGGATAAATGAATGCAATCTTTTCCCTCTTAGTTTTGAGACAGAGTCTCTCTCATGTAGCCCACACTAGCTTCACACCTGTAGGCCAAGATGGCCTCAATCTTGAGAGCCAACTGCCTCCCTCTCTGGAGTGCTGGAATTACACCAGCCACACAATGTCTTTTTAAGACTATAGTTCGAGAAAATGTGCTGAAAGCTTTTGTTCTGTGTGTGTGTGTGTGTGTGTGTGTGTGTGTGTGTGTGTGTGTATAAAAGCAACACCAAAGGGAATTTTATGAAAATATTTCATTTTTAACTGAGTGAGAATTCCCTCCTCTCTCCTTCCTTCCATCTGTCCCTCTCCCTCTCCCTCTCTCTCTCCTCCTCCTTCTCCTTCTTTCCTTTTTCCATGGCGAGTCCCATCCTGCTGTCTCAGCTGGTCTTACCCCCCTTGTTCTGTCTCAGTCTGTAGGTCTCAGCACCTACAGACATGGTTCTGTAGGAACACCTGGCTGTACCCACTTGAGTGGGTGGTGATTTCTAACATTTTAACCATCTTTCATTTTTAGCTGTTATACCTTAATATAAATGTTTTATGGAAATTACAATCAAATAAGTCAATTTCAGTGCAAGCTGCTTATGTTGACTAATCATATATTTAAGAACTTATTTTATTACCTTTGAGAAAACTTCATCTTGAATTTATGTATTTGAAATTTAATGGATTTTATAAACTGCTGAGATCCCCCTAACATCACCATTGGGAGTATTCATATTAAATTCATATTAAAATGTTCAAGTCATGAAGACCATTCTCAGACCGTTTTCCCATGTATGTTACTATTTAATTTCTTACATCTAATTAAAGTTTCATGGATTTTAAACCTACCAAATGAAAAAGGAAGTGAAACAAGGGCTTGCTTTTTTTGTTTTGTTTTTTTGTTTTTTGTTTATTTGTTTTTAAGATGGTTNCCTGAATTACCCTTGGGTTTGGAGAGGTTGGTGGAAATGTCCAACAGAAACTGGCTGGGACTAGAATTGAGTAGGAGTCACGTAGTCACATCTCTTAGAATTTAAATGCTAGCTCTCTGGGCCTGTTGTCAGGTTATGGGTGGGTTAATGGGTGGCAAGAGATTTATTTTTAAACATTTACAATGTAGTCTCTGCCTTCTACTTAGTAATATGTGCACACCATACTGGATTTTAATATCATACCATAGTTTTATTGGTCTAATGGTTCAGAACTAGGAAACAAATATATAGATTATCAAAAAAATTCCAAGTTTAACTGTCCTTTCAGCCAAACGACAGTTTCTCAGTTAAGAAATATCCATAGAAATTTTGTTTATTGCCTACTGTTTTACATTAGCTGTCTTTTTATTTTATTTATTTTAACCTTTATTTTAATTTTGTGTATGTGAGTATTTTGTCTCCTTATATCTGTGGACCATATGCATGCAGTGCCTCTGGAGGCCAGAAGAGGTCATTGAACCCCTTGGGACAGGAGTTACAGGCTGTAAGCTGCCAAGTGGGTGCTGGGAATTGAACCTCGGGAAAAGTAGCCAGTGCTCTTATCCACTGAGCCATCTCTCCAGGCCATTAGCTGTGTTTTTATTCTTCTTATACATGGACAATAGAGGGGTGTTGATCCCAGGGCAAGACCCCCTGAGCTGCAGAATACCAGTACTTGGGCCACTGCCTGGAGTTCTGGTCTTGCCCACCTGGGACTGATGGTGGTACTGTGTGAGGCACTTTAGGATACGCAAACTCTCTTAGAGCCTTGTCAATTGAAAGCATTCTTTAGTTGTACAATACTGTAGGGCTGAGGATGATAAAGGTTCTCATGGCTTCATGTTTTGTTTTTCAGTTTGTATCTGTTTAAACTGGGGATTGCACCCCAGATCCAGGATTTGCTGGGAAAAGTGGACTTCACAGGTACTCCNATTTGCCTTTATCTCCTCTGCAATNTAGTGACTAAGAAAACATGCAGGTGCTTCCTTCTTCCTGTTGATGTTACTCGTTCTCTCCTTCTTTTATCCCAGTGCTNCTCAACCTTNCTAACGCTGTGACCCTTTAATACAGTTCCTCATGTTGTGGTGACCCCCAACCATAAAACTATTTTCATTGTACTTCATAATTTAATGTTGCTACATTATGAATCATAATGTAAATATTTGATATGGACCCCTGTGAAAGGGTCATTCAACTCCCCAAGGGGTCTCGACCCACAGGTTGAGAATTACTGCTCTATACCAACAAGGGAAAGCTTGCCATCTTGGCTTCCTTCCTGGGCTGTGATAAAGTACCCTGACACGAGTAATTTNAGTTAAAGGGTTTATTTTAGCTCACATTACAAGGTTCAGTCTACCCTGGTGGTGAAGTCAGGGCATCAGGAACATGAAGATGCTGGCCATATTATGACCACAGTCAGAGAAGAGAGCTGTGAATGAATGCTGCTGCCCAGTTCCCTTTCTGCATTTATAGTTTAGAATCCCTGTCAGAATGGTGCCACACAGTGAGCGGATCTCCCCACTTCAACTAAGGTAATCCAGAGCATTTCCCACAGGCAGATGCCCATCTCCCAGGTGACTCCACAGTCTACCAAACTGACAGTGAACACTAACCACCACACTGACCTATCTCACTTGTGCCTACCTGGACCCCCTCTGCCATGTTTGTGGAGTGAAAGACTCAAGCAGATTGTTTGGAAATGCCTCCACCTTCCCTGGGAAGAGTGTCTCTTTCCTGCCTTCACCTCTGGCGGCTTCCTTTGATTTTTTGTTTTTGTTTTTGTTTTCTGTTGTCCTTTCAGAGGAGGAAATCAGCAATATGAGGAAAGAACTGGAGAAGTACGGGATACAGATGCCAGCCTTCAGCAAAATAGGCGGCATTTTGGCCAACGAACTCTCTGTGGACGAAGCTGCACGTAAGTTGGCCTCATATCCTTGCTTGTCATTGGCCTACAACTTACCCAAATGTCTGTGCTGATTTTAATGGCATAAAACAGGATGCTTAGGAGATACTTTAAGAACCCTAAAGGGTTTTGGGGGGG
>LZPO01066298.1:0-26347 GCA_001675575.1 Neotoma lepida
ATGCCCACCTTACCCTGTCATGCAGGCTGGTCCCTGGAGACCACATCAGCAAGCATCTGACTTCTGACATCTAGTGGAATGTAAATAGTGACAAATGCCAGCAGGAGATCAGAGAAGTGGGAGTGTATAACCAAGCTGTTTGTTCCCCAGGCTCTTCTTTCAGATACAAACAAAGCCAGAAAGGATTAAAGNTGGAGGAGACTGATTTATTCAGTTACTATTGCAACAGAGAGGAGAGTGCAGTACATACTGCATCTTGTTGTCCAAAGAAAAATCTAGAATCTTCTGAAAGGCCAAGAAATGCTGGGAGAATAGCATTAAAGGACCAAATGAGGTTTAGGCCCATGTGACTAGCCCTCTGGCTCTGCTAACTGATGCAAGTGTCAGTGTTAGACTTCTGTCTTCCAAAGACTGGGAGATGAGGGCCTATCTTCAGATATTGAATTTGGGCATCCCTGAGCATCCCTAGAGGAATATAATCTTCATCCCATAGACATGGCCTTGAGCTGAGGAAGTATGTTAAGCAGCGATTATCTATCCATCTGTCTGTTAATCTGTCTATCATCTATCTATCTATCTATCTATCTATCTATCTATCTATCTATCTATCTATCTATCTATCTACATCATCTATCCATACACATGGCTTCCCCATACTCGGGCCTCACTTTTGTTGTAGCTGTTTAGTGAGTAGCTAATAACCTTTGCTCTCCATGTTCAGCTCCTGTTCTTTAAACTTTTCAGTGTATTCTGGTTGGCTGTCACTGGGCAAGACCTGAATATTTTGATTGTGGATTTCTTTCTAGGACCAGGGAAGAGGTTTAGCTTGTCATGCAACAGGTAAGTAGAGCTAGAGAATTCATCAGGGACATTTCTCCATGGACGATCCCCAGGAGCTGGTGAGTCAGCACCCCACTCCCTTTACCCTTGGGTGGGATCACTTTAAGGCACACACTTTCTACGGTTTGAAAGTTTTCCTGAGTAGAAAGCTCGGGTCATCTGCTGTCAGCAGTGAAGGCATGATCATTTTGTTTGCCTGTGTTCTGTGGGTTAGCAATTTTGGCTGAGCTTAGCAGGGCACTTCTCTTGGTTCCATCTGGGGTTAGTCATTCCATTACAGTCAGCTGGAGGATCATGTGGCTGCAGGTTTCCGTGGNTACCTCCAGCTAGGATGACTCATTTGTGTTCTGCATGGCCTCACCCTAGAAGAGGCTGGTATGTGCTTCTTTCTGCAGTGCTCGAAGAGCACTTCCAAAGACAAAGGGTTAAATAGCAAGGTCTCTAGAGAGCTCATCCCAGTACCACTGCCGTCTTAGTTACTATTCTGTTGCTGTGAAGAGACATCATGACCAAGGTAACTTGTAACAGAAAGCATTTAATTGGGGATTTGCTTACAGTTTCAAAGGGTTGGTCCATTTCCATCATAGTGGGGAGCATGGTAGCAGGCAGGCAAGAATGACCTGGAGCAGTAGCTGAGAACTTACATCTGATCCAAAAGCTGAGGCGGAGATGGAAAGATGGTCTGGTGTGGACTTTTGAAACCTCAAAGCTCACTCACAGGGACACACCTCCTCTAACAAGTTNGCACATCCTAATCCTTCCTAAACCATCNGTCAACTGGGACCCAAACATTCAAATGTATGAGCGTGTAAGGGCCATTCTTATNCAAGCCACCACAGCTGCCTGTAGTCTGAAGTTGAAATGTCCACTATAGCCTCCTGTGTATGAACACTGGATCTCTCAGCTGTTGACACTACTTGGGAAGGATGTAAACTCTTTAGAGGATGGAGACTTGCTAGAGAAGATGGGTCACTAGGGTGGNCTTTGAGGCTGTNTAGCCAAGATCCACTTCCAGTTAACTCTGCTTCCTGAGAGCTAATGCAATGCGACCAATCAGTCTTCTGCTCCTGAGGTCATGTCTCCCCAATCACAATGGATTGTGTCCCCTTGGGAATTTAAGCCAAAACAACCCTTTTCTCCTTTAAGCTGTTTTAGACAGAAAATACAAACTAAGACATTGCAACAATTAATTTACTCAAAGAAGTCACACCAGCCAGGATTCAAGGGGTAGGGAAGTGGACTTATGTTCAATAATTGTGGTTATTTTCAATCTACTGCACTCTTTAGAGTCCCCTTCCTTTCTCTCTGACATCTTCTTGCCCCTACCAGTGTCCTTACATTCCAGATAAGTGGTGCACTAAAATTTCTGTGTCAGCATCTGAGGGAACACAAGTAAACAAAAACTTTCCTAAAACTGTGTTAATTCCAGGGTTACATTTGTTTATTGTCAGCTCAGAATGGCATCACTGACCATTACGTAACTTAGCCCAAGGCTTGAAAAAGAATTTTTTTTCAAAATCTACATATGACATTTTCCTAATAGATGAGGGTGTAATAAATATGACCACTGTACAACATGTTTCTGATAATCCCTTGATTTTAATCACAAAAGAGGCTCATGCATCCCACACATGACCAGGTGACTTCCTTTGACCTTTAGAAGTAGGTCAGATTATGTTTGCTTGCTTTGTAAAAGAGGGTACAAAATATTTAAAACCTAGTACTTCAGTCTTCTCAATTTCTTGGGAACCTAGAGAAGTCAGTAGTTGGGCTGTTAAAGTTTTAAGACAATGCTCTTCTTGCAGAAGTCTGGGTGAGTCAGNCATGGCAGATACCACCCTCTCACAGGTGCCAGAGTATATTTGCAAGTGAAGCAAATCAATAATCCAACCCAGGTGCTCCTAGAAGCTTGTCCAGTCAACCAATGCTCAACCTAACAATTATACCCATCAACAAACAGGTCGTGGTTTCTAGGGACAGTCACTTTATATAAGAAAGTAGAGCTGTCTGTGACACTTCTAGATGAAAATCCATCAAGATGAAATATCTTTTGATTTTATGATGCCTTGGATTTACACCCCCAAACCCCATGACTGTGAAATCAATTACATCCCACAAATACCCCATTCCATCTGCAGCAATCATTGGAAGATGAATTGATGTTTATTTTCTGTATGATGGCTGTGATCACGAGCACTGTGTCCCTTCCCCATTGTTTCTGTCACCTCAAGTTTCTCATGGCCTTTACACATCATTTTTATGAACTTCTGTGGCACACTGTGTAACATTTCATTTATTAGTCTAAGCAATAAAATAAAAAAATATGTGTTACCAAATGTTGAAACAAGACTCATATATTGATTGAATCATATATTTGTATCTCCTTTGACTACCCTCTGCCCCACTTTCCATCTTTCCCTGCAGAAGTAAACCTGGTTTAGTTACCTGNTGCACACTATTTCAGATCATATTCTATTTACATTTTCTGTATATGTGTTGAAATACATGTGTTTTGTTCTTGTTTTTATTCAAAGGGAATTATATTAAAGGTCTGTACACTTCCATTACTTTCTACATTTCTATTGAATCCAAGATGTAGAAAAGCTGATGTTGTAGAACGCACAGAGATACAGTATTATGTTTAATGCCCATGAACACATCCATCATGTGATTGCACCATTGTTTAACATCTCCCTGAAGAGAGCTCAAGTGTTGTCCAGATTTTCACCATACTTAACAGTCCTGAATGAGTAATTTTGTATATATACTTTGTGCATATGTTCAAATATTTCTTAGGATAGACTCTAACTGACAAAATTGTTTAATAGAGTGGCACAGAGGTCAAACTCTCCCAAAAAGTCTATCATAGTATCCACTCATAACTTCTACAGTCTCTGGGTTGTATTAATTTTAAAATCTGTAGATGTCACATTCAACAATCTTTTCTTTTCACACCACAGCATATCTTCACTTAAGGTGAAGGATGCAGATAGAGACACCCAGAACTAAGTGCCACTCGGGCAGTGGAACCCAAGACATGGCGTCAGCTTCAGGACCAGGCAGTGGCACATGATAGGTTGAAGCTGAAAAATGGTGTGCCTGTTATACAGTAGTGAAGCGTCTGGTCAAACTGTTTCCCTAGTAACCTGGAGAGCAGATGATGTAGCAAGTGAACCGATGGCTTCAAACAAAGATAATGAGAAGCAGGTGCTAATAGCAAATCTTAGTTGTCACTGGCTATGTCCAAGGCACCAGAATAAAGAAGTGCACTCATAAAAGAGGTGCCAGCTTGTGGAAGTAAAAGGAACAGGAGTCTNGGAATTATAGGAGTATAAATTGAGAGGTACATCTGGTGCCCATCGCTAATCTTTTGAATAACAAAAGGCTAATTAATATTAAGCACTTTTCAGTGGCAATGAACATTCTTAGCACCCTTCCATGTGCTGTTGGAAAGACTNGGCCTCATTCAGGCAGCATTGCTGTAAGAATGTTAAAACCACCAGACAAAACTTGATTGATGGATATTCAACAAAACAGGTGACCTAGACTCTGAAAAAACTCTCAAAATCCTTGAAGACAAAGACACTAAAGAAATATGACAATTAAATGCAGTCTGTGATCCTGGGTTAGAATACTAAATGTTACTGTTGGAATAATTGAACAAATATGAATATAAATTATATAATGCATCAGACTGTTATAGCTATGTTAAATTGTCTGAACTGGATTGTTAGGACATGGTTATAGGAAAGTGCCTTCATTCCATGTGTAATGTCTAAGATTTAATAGCATTGTAANTTACTCTTGAGTGGTTTAGCAATAATATACACATATTTGGATAGATGTGTCTGAAGCAAGCCAGAGAGAAGCAAATATATACACACACATACATATGTATATATACATATACATATATATATAGAGAGAGAGAGGGGGGGGAATATTTAATGTGGCAAAATATAAGAAATCAGTAAGAAGGAAAACAATGCAGAGGACTTGTCATATAATTTTGTCTATATTCAATCTTTTCTTCAGGAGGAAGGACTTCAAAGTTATGCTTTGGAATAAAGTCCTGATATTTTACACTAGATACCTTTGAGGTTAAAACCTATGAAAAGGTGATCCTGGTGAATAAACCAGGTTGGGCATAAGNACTTACTGAGCTGAGGCTCCTGACTTGGTTCTTCCACAAAAGTCCATTGGGCTGCAGATATTCATGCCTCAGAAATAACTTAGGGCATTGCTCTGTGCACATGGAGCCAACACAAAAGTAGACAGGTNAAAGCCTGAAGTTTTTGTAAGTGACACAGTCTCTGGACCTTCAGCCTTAGCTGAAAGATTCTGACTGAACAACACTGAGTTAACTCTTCCCTCACGGTCTGTGAACAGGAAGCAGGCTTGAGAAAGATGCTTGGCTCCCAAGGGGTCACATTCTTATGTGCTTGGTTGTCTGCTTGTTTGGTTTNGTTTGTTTGTTCATTTTNGTTTTGATGGAATCTCTCTATTCTAGTAGAGGCTGCATTAAAACTACGACAGTCTTCTTTCCTTCCCCTCCACGTGCTAATGTGATGAGCATACACCGCAATGCCTACTCAGGGGCTTAGTCTTTGTAATAATGTCTTCAAAGGAGGTAGAGAAGAAGCGTGGGACAGCAAGGACCTCCCAGAAGTCAGNGAAGAGGCTTTGGGGACAATGGACCTAGAACCAAAGGATATATTCTCCAAATCTGGAGAAGGGGATTCTTTAGCTACATGTGCAATACTTTCAGATTTACNGTGGAAGACGAGTTGCTGTGAGTCCAACTCTTTCTGAATGTAGGTGTTTATAGTNTNATTTGATTTCACAGAACTCTTGATGCCTAGGAAACTTGAGAGAGAAATGAAGATACAGCAGTAGATCCTGAGCTCTGAGGCCCATGCAGCNGCTGTGTGAAGTCTGGCACAGTTTCTTCTGGAAGAGTGATGAGCGGGTTCCCTATGAGTAAGAGAGGGTAGGANAGAAAGTCGGATTGCTTTGGGAATATCTGCAGAGCCTCTCTGTGGGAAAGCTGGATTTCACTGACTTCCTCTGGCAAATGAAATGTGGGCACAAGCAATATCTTCTGCTTCTCAATAGAATCTTTACCCCCTTCATCCACATTAGCGAGTGTTGCCTCTGCTGGGATAACAGTGCCCCTGGTAGAAGCTGTCTCATCAGGCTCCATTAAAGGAAGTGAAGGGACATGAGAGAGTTCCCCTCACCACCAAATCATAACAGATCCACAAAGTGAGAAAGCAATAGACTGAAGATCTTCAGACAGAAAGTTTCGAGGTCATTTAGCGTTACAGAATGACTTAGGACCATACTNAGGAATGGTAATGAAGAATTGTTGTCAAATTAGAAATCCTCCGTTGAGATGAATTTTAGACATCATTAATTATTCATAGTATAGTCTTAGGCTGTCTAAAATAGAAGTAAGATAAATAAAATCTAGCTCATTTGGGTTGAGAAAATGGAATCAGAAAATAAATGTTCACTTAAAAATAAAAGCAAAGGGGAAGGAATCATAAAATATCATAAAAAGGATGAAAAACAGCAAACTAGAAGAAACAGTAAACATATCAACACAGAATAGTAATGATAAAGGTAAATGGACTAAACTCATTTAAAAGGTGAAGATGGAGTGGAATAAATATAATAAAATTNGACTATAAGATGTTTGCAAACAGTATACCCCAAAGAGAAACATGTGAGCAATGAGGAAATAAAAGGATAAAAAAATGGCTTGCTGGATCTTAATAAACCAAGGGAGAGCAGAGATAACTACACAGACATGTCAACATTAATCAGACAACACAGATTTTATATAAAAGGATTTCNTACCCGTGATAAAAGTTCTAACCCACAGGAAGACTGTTCTTAATGCGGCTGTACCACTTAACACAGCCTCAGAAATGGAAAGCAAAGGCCTACAAAGCTGGGAGAATGTGGCAGAGTCTCCATCTTAATGGGGACTGAAACACAGCTTCCTTTCTTATTACTAGAACTGTAGAAAATCTGAAGACACGGGAGAAATAAAAATATATTTTGTTTACCAATGAGAACCTGTATAAAAGTTGATCACATGTGGGGCAGCAAAGGAGGTTTCAACAAAGCACACACACCTGTTGCTGTCCACAGCCTGCCCAGCCCCCACCCGAATAATCAATGCATTAGAAGTCAGAGCAGATAAAGGAACAAATGTCCATGATATTTGTAAAACTTAAAATATTCCTCCTAAGTATTCTTCCTAAGAGAAGGAAATGGGAAGTAGGAAATTATGAGAACCAAATGCTAACTTTTAAAAACTACGTTGCAAGAGAAGGAGGCACTCATGACCACTGAGNCCTCTCTCCAGCATAAGAGACCATGGAGTGTGCAGTCCTAAATGCAAAGTACATCTCACACCGCTGCCGCCAAGAATCAAGGATCTTCCCAGAAGACGGCAAAGGACTGCAAGACCCAGAGATGGTGAATACTCCAGGAAAAGGTGTTCTCTGCACACAACAGGGCAGTGTGCATCTGAGTTCACAGTGACTGTGACAGCACGCACAAGACCTATGCAAGCTCAAGCGAGATGAAACCCCAGCATGGAGTATGGGAAGGTGAGCTGGAATCCCTCCCCTAGCTGGGAGTTGTTGGCATTGAACAGCTGCTGGCAAAGAGAGAGTCAGTTTCTCTAATGATGAGATCCCCAGTGGGTGGACCACACTACTGAGCAGGTCCCACTCCCAAGAGCAGTTGGGAGAAGTTGGGGGAGGGGATAAATATGTTCAATATATATCTCAAGGAATATGCAAAACCATCATTAAAGTAGATAAAGTCTGCATAGCAACTGTGAGGAGTAACACCTGCACTTTAAGGCAAATTTATAAANCAAAATACTTTTTAACAAGAAGAAAGGATGAAAATTAAGGAAACATAAAGGCAAAAAGGTTGGATAAATAGAATGTAAGTTAAATAAAAGTCACAGTCAAAGCTGAAAGTAGATTATTTAGAAATCTAAAGGATCTGATAGAAGTTTGGAGATAATACATAAGAAAACAGAGGGTCTAAGTAGACNATATGGAATTTATGCTAATAAATTTGAAATCTAGATTATATATACAGATTCTAAAAGATTAATTTGCCAAAATGAAAAGCAAGAAGCAACTGAAAGGCAGATGTGTCCCGCTGCATCACAAATATGAAGTGGACAGTCAGCTCAGTACAAAGAGAATATCCATCTGCGATGGTTTTATATGAGCCTCAACTTTGTAAAAGGAAAAATCATCCCAAGCTTACACCAATTATTCTAGAAGGTTGATGAGGAAGAAATATTCCTAGTTCATTCTATGTAGTCAATGTAACTTGGAGCGTGGTAGCTCAGGCCTATCGTCACAACAGTCCAAAAGCTGGGGCATGGGGAGGGGAGTGAGTTCAAGCCCAGCTTGTGCAAGTGTGAAAGCCTGTCTCAAAACAACAGCAACAAAAACCTGAAGGAGTATAGAACCAGCACGGTGAGGTTAGTGGGGCAGCAGGCTGCAGCAAGAGATGCACAGACCCTGGGAAGGCTTATTAGCAAAATCCCAACGAGATCCTTACCTCCTCTTCTATTGGTGTAAACACAATGTGAGAGAGAAAAACTCGAAAGACAACTGCCAAACCCCTGGCCAGGGAAGCCAGCGACACAGAGAAGAGAAAAGAACATTTTTTAACAGAAAAAAAAAAAAGAACAAAAAAAAATTTAAAAAATGTCTTTCAGAAGCACTCTGAAGTGTATGTAGAGGCAAGAGCATACTGTCAATCTTTACAGACTTATGGGGTAGGTAGGAGTGAGGCTGAGAGAGGACCTAACACAAAAGCTTGGGATGTTGATACTGGTGAGGAAGAGGTAGTGGGTGTGCAAGGGTCACCTTCCTGTGCACAGGAACACGGGATGTGCCATGATCACAAGTAAAACGGTTACAAAGTAAGATAGATTATACAAGAGAAATGTGATCATCTTAACAAACACCAGAAATGATACCTAGGAGTCAACTGCCAAGAATTGTCGCCATCCTCAGCTTACCTCAAACACAGAATGCTCTGGACTCTAGCTGGTAGAAGGTTTCTGTGAAACAAAATGTAAAACTACATCAAAATAGCACATTTAATGAAAAATGGTGGTGTGCTCATCCAACGTGAACAATGAAAAATATATTTAAAGTAAAGGAGGAATTTTAAAACATGCCTAATTTGATAGAAATCAACACCAAACACCTTTACATGCTTGTAAGAAAGATATATAATATGATATAAATAATGAAAAAAAAACAGGATAAAAACTAAAAGAATCCTGTATCATTAAAGAACTTCTGGAGGTGTCACCATCCCTGATCGCAAGATCTAATACAGAGCTACAGTAATAAAAACAGCATGGTACTGGCGTAAAAACAGACACATTGATCAGTGGAATCGAATCAAAGACCCAGACGTAAACTCACATACCTATGGAAACAGATGCAGAGATACACAGCCAAGCACTGGGCTGAACTCAGGGAATTCTGTTGAAGAGAGGGAGGAAGAATTGTACAAGCCAGGGGCATCAAGGTTATCACAAGGGAACCCACAGAGACAGCTGACCTGGCCTCATAGGAACTCACAGACTCTGAACCAACAGCTGGGGAACCTGTAAGGGACCGATCTAGACCCTCTACATATGTGTGTCAGTGGGATTAGGGCCTGTCCCTAATACTTGGGCTGGCTTTTGGGAACCTACTCCTCATACTGGTTGCCTCATCCAGCCTTAACACAAAGGGAGGAACTTAGTCCTACCTCAACTTGATATGCCATGCTTTGTTGACACCCATTGGAGGCCTGCCCCTTTCTGGACAGAAACAGGAGGGGTGGATGGGGGAAGAAAGGAAGTAGGGGGAGGGAACGGGAGGAGAGGAAGGAAGGGAAACTGCAATAGGGATATAAAATAAATGAAAAAATTTAATTAATAATAATAATAATAAAGAACACCAGTAGCACAGACACTAAGACTGACAATTAATAAATGGGACCATATGAAACTGAAAAGCTTCTGTAAGGCAAAGGATACTCTCAATAGGACAAAATGGCAGCCTACAGGATAGGAAAAGATTTTCACCAACTCCACATCTGACAGAGGCCTGATCTCCAAAATATATAAAGAACTCAAGAAACTAGACATCAAAAAATCAAATAATCCAATTTAAAAATAGGGTACAGACCTAAGGAGAGAACTCTCAACAGAAGAATTTCCAATGGATGAGACACACTTCATCATCCTTAGCCATCAGAGAAATGCAAATCAAAATGACTCTGAGATACTATCTTATANCTGCCAGAATGGCTAAGATCAAAACCACAAATGGCAGCTTACGCTGGAGANGATGTGGAGCAAGGAGAACACTCCTCCACTGCTGGTGAGAGTGCCAACTTGTACAGTCACTGTGGAAATCAATATGGTGGTTTCTCAGAAAACAGGGAATCGATCTACTTCAAGACCCGACTCTACCACTCCTGGACATATACCCAGAGAATGCTCAATCATACCACAAGTACACTTGCTCAAATATGTTCATAGCAGCTTTATTTGTAATAGCCAGAACCTGGAAACAACCTAGATGTCCCTCAACCAAGGAGTGGACAAAGAAACTGTGGTACATTTACACAANGTAATATTACTCAGCTGTTAGAAACAGTGACATCAGGAAATTTGGAGGCAAATGTATGGAACTAGAAAAAAATCATCCTGAGTGAGATAACCCAGATCTAGAAAGAAAAACATGGTAGGTACTCACTCATAAGTGGATATTAGCTGTAAAGTAAAGGATAACTATGTTACAATCCACAGACCCAGAGAGGCTAGGTAACAGGGAGGGCCCAAGGGAGGGGATGCATGGATCTCCCAGGAAAAGGGAAATACAGATCGCCTGGTTGGACTAGGGGCAGGCGAGCTTGGGAACTCAAGGGATAGGGTTGGGGGTGGGTGGAGAGGGAGAGTGCTGATAAAGATGATTGGAAAAGAGGGCTTTATGGAGTTGGGTAGAAACCTGATTGCAAGGGAAACTTCCAGGAGTCTGCAAGGATGGCCCCAGCTAAGACTCCTGGCAGCAGTGCATGCATAGCCTGAACTAGATTGTGATAGGATTGGTGACTACCCTGGTTGTCAGGGTTGTCATCGAAGAGCCTTCATCCAGTGAATGATGCAGGCAGGTTCAGAGATCCATGGCAAACAGGGAACTGAGCTCAGGGAGTCCTGCTGAGGAGAGGGAGGAGAGATTATAGGAGCNAAGGGGGTGAGGAACATCAGAGGAAAACCCATAGGAATGGCTAGCCTGGCTCTCAGGAACCCACAGAGTCAGAACTAACAACNAGGGAGCCTGCATGGGATTGACCTAAGCACTCTGCATATATGTGACAGTTGTGTAGCTTGATCTATTTGTGGGNCTCCTGACAATGAGAGCAGAGCTGTCTCTGGTGCTTTGACTGGCTCTTGGGAACCTATTCCGATATTGCTTACTCTTAAGGCAACTTGATATGCCATGCTTTGCTGATTCCCATGGGAGGCCTGTCCCTTCCTGAGCGAATATGGAGGAGGGGTGGATTGAGGGGACAGAGTAGAGGTGGGGAGAGGGAGAGGAAGGAGAGGAGGGCGGGGAGGCTGCAATCAGAATGTAATATATATATGCATTTTTGTTGACCTTGGAGACCCATATCAACCTCAAAGTCTTCCAGGGAGGAGAATGACACATGATAATTGCATCCATGGTCAGAGACACTCATGTACTTATATTTTAGAGACAAAAGATCCTATTTGTATACAACTACATTTACCTAATTCTCCACTGGATATTAAACCACAATTCAATAATTTCAAATAAGATACTAAAATAAGTGCATAATTCTAAGTAAGTTCAGGTCTAGCCTCTTGTGTTCTAACTCTGCATCATGTCATGTATTTAGACATACTGTCAGATGCATAGGGAAACTCCGTTTACATCATTTTACACTATAGTGTCACACAGATTTGTTCATGTCATCATGAAGGAGCAGAAGCTAGTGCTTTATATGATACCATATGTGATGGGTAATTATGTAAGTTGTGGATGTTAACTGATATNCATACTCTTATCAATATAGTATATATTTATGTACAGCCTGTTATAATTATTGACATAGGAATGTTCTTACAACACTAAACAGAAACTCATGCACTTATGGTGTACTATGCTGAGACTAGTCCCTCATTTGTGTTCTAAAAATCCAGATATATCTACATAACTTGGTGTAGATATAGAAATCCTTACATAATCTGGTGCAGACTCAGACAGGAAAGCTTTTGCATTACTCTCTAAAGTCATGGACATATTTGCATACTCTTAACACAATGCAACCAACTTTGCATAATCTATTTTGCANCTATGCCATTTGTAGATAAAAGGCTATGAGTCAGATAGGCAGATAGACGGTAGAGATGATTAGATAGATAGATAGATAGATAGATAGATAGATAGATAGATAGATAGATAGACAGATAGACAGATAGATAGACAGACAGACAGACAGATAGATAGATGACAAATGCATTAACTACTTTTCTGTTGTTAAAATAAAACTCCATGCCCAAAACAACTTCTGAAGGAGGAGATTTTTGAACTTACGGTTACAGGGGAACATGAGTCCACTGTGCTAGGGGAACATGGTGGCAAGAGCAGGAAGCTGAGAGGTCACATCTTATCTGCAAGCACAAAACAGAGGAACTGGAAGTAGGGCAAGGTTATATAATCTTGAAGCCTGCCTGAGGGGATGTCCNTCCTCCAGCAAGGCTTGCACCTCCTCAAGCTCCCCAAACAGCATCTCAACATGGAATCATACCTGTTCAAACGCTTGATCCCACAGGGACATTTCTTATTCAAATCACAAGAGATATATTGCTGTATTCTTACATGAATAGATTTGTTTATTCAGTCTCATATGCTACATATAACATGTATATTTATAAACTGCTAGTGAAATATTGTCCTTCTAGCTTTATGTCAATTGGAACAACCTGGAGTAATTTTGAAAGAGGAAACCTCAATAGAAAAAATTCCTTCACTAAATTGGCCGTGGTGCACTTTCCTGATTGGCAATTGATGTGGGAGGGCCAAGCTCACTGTAGGCGGTGCCACTCCTGGNCTGGTTGGTNGTCCTGTGAGCTATAAAAAGCAACCTGAGCAAGTCATGAGAAACAAGCCAGGAAGCAGCACTTTGCCATGGCCTCTGCATCAGCTCTTGCCATCAAGTTCCTGTCATGAGCTCTGGCCCTTCCTTCCTTCCTTCTGTGATGGAATGTTATGTGGAATTGGAAGTGAAATAAATAAACCTCTCCAAATTGGTTTATCACAGAAACAGAAGAAACTCTAAGACACATACAGAGATACATCTTACATAATTGCACAATGTAAAACACAGATACATCTACACTCTTACATACAAAATTCATCTAGCAAAACTTCCTCAATTATAATTTTAGATATGGAATCAAAACTCTAATCAAGTACAGATCTTAAAAATCCAGTTAATAATCCTATACAGCCACAAAAATCTATGCTAAACAGATTAAAATCTTTTATATAGTAGTNCAGAAAAATAGATCATAATCCAGATTTAGATTCAGGTTTATAAACTTAATCCTGTCAAAATCCAAGCCTAACCTTCTACAGACATGGATCTTTACCTTCACTGCCAACTACAACCNTACAGANAACCTTGGCCAATCGCTTCTCATTGCCATCTCCAAATTCATCTAGTTTCATCTATCTGTAGACCATCCATAAAAAGTAATCACACCAATTATCTAATCACTTGTATTACTCCTAATAAATCAATACCTTCTTATTCCAAACACATAGATACATAAATATCAAGTTCCCTCTATATAAACATAGATTTATATCTAATCATAAGTACACACATGTCCTTAATCATATAAATGTGTGTGTATGCTGCCTATAGTCAGGATATATATATATATATATATATATATATATATATAGTACTATGCATACTTAATGATTGTAACTATACTTCACTTTCATATTTGCTCAATTTTATACATAAACACAGTTTAATACATAAGCATAATTTTGTTCATATATACAAACATGAAAGTTTATCATGTGGAGCTTGGGCTTTTTTCTTATGATAATTAAATAAATTATATATGGCTTCCTCATTCTTTTCATGTATAAAAATATCTTGTAGATGGTTTTTCAAACCAACTGGAATCATCTAATCCAATCTATGGGTGGGCAGTACATTTCTTTCTCATTTTTTTTGTGACTATTAACAGTGCAACCTTAAATCTCCCTGTGTGTCAAGTCCCATATACTGTGGCTTTTGTTTCTAGAGAACATATTCCCAGGAGTGAATTTTGGGATCAGAAGCCATTCATTATTTTAGTACATGTTGTCGGATTGCTTTTCCAAAAACATAGAGTTTACCTTAGCATCAGAAGTGAGTCCCTTCGCCTCAGGCTTCTGAGTCCTTCTGCAGCACCAGTTACAGAGACTTTTCATTCATTTTTATTTAATTCTGAATATATGTCACACATCATCACCATCATCATGATCCTTATCAACGTCATTGGCACTGGGGACTGAACTCAGAGTGTGTATTGAGCACATATCCTATGAGGGAGCTGTACTCTCAGCCCTATTTTATGATTCAGCTTTAATTTCCCTGATTATTACCAACTTAAACTTAGCTAGTTTTTTTTTTTTGAGCCATTTGGAGTGGTTGCATCATAAACTGGCAATGTTTATCCTTGCCTCACTTTTTCCATATAGTGGTTTTTATGTGTCTCATGTTTTCCGCTTAAGATTATATCACTATTAATAGTATTAAGAATTAACTTTAAAAGCATTAGTATAGCAAAGGAAATTATCAGCAGTGTGAAGTATAAGCCTACAAGATAAAAAGAAAAGCTTTTAGCAACTATACATCAAACAGGGCATTCATACTCGGGATATATAAAGAGCTGCAAAAATTAAACANAAAAAAAACAAAACAAAAAACAAAACAACACAACAACAACAACAAAGGACCCAACCAATAAAGGGTCAATTAGCTGGAAAGACAGTTTTCAAAAGAAATTCCTAATTTCTGAAATAGTGTTTAACATCTCTTGCCGTCAGGGAAATGCAATATAGCACTTCTAAGATTCTGTCTCACCCAGTGAGAATGACCATTATCAAGAAACCAGACGGTATGCATGTTATTTGGAGGAAAATGTCTTAAGGGGTTGGGGGGAAGAGGGAGTAATGTAGTGTATGTGACAGAAGGGAGAAAAGACTATTGTGTGTGTGTGTCGGGGGAGACCAGTAAGAAGGGAAGAGNGATGAGGACACAGGGAAGGGGTGAATATGGACAAAGTATAATGTACTGAGTGCACGAGAATATGCAATGAAACCCATTACTTATATGTTAACTTAAAGAAAAACAAAAAAGGAAACTTAATCACTTCTTTTCCAATATGAATTCTGTCTCCTTTTCTATTTTAGATCATTGGCTACAACTTTTTATAATGTTAGAAAATAATGGGGACTAAGGGTCCTGCCTAAATTTTTGCCGGTACAGGGAGTTGAACTCAAGGCCTCACACATCCCAGACAAGCACTCTATTATTGAGCAATAACTTAAGCATTTTTTTAAATTCTGAGACAGGGTGTCCCTAATATGTTTGGGTGGTCTTGAGCTTAAGGACCTGCTGCTTCGATACTACAGGTATCTCAGGAACAACTTTTTAAAAGGCAAGTCTTATGGGAGATGCTTTTAAAAAGTGGTGTCATGAAATTGGAAGGAAAGATGGCAGAGTAGACTGTGTGCAAGGCAGAGAATGGGGAAACTAGAGACGGCTGCAAAGGATATGGGAGCAGATGGGAGTCCAGCTGCAGTGGACAGAGAACAGGGCGTTAGGCCTGTGGGCCAGCCTGTGGCATGGGAGCCACCACAGGGTCTTAGGCCTGTGGGCCAGCCTATGGCCTGGAGCCACCTCTGGGGCAGCCTGCGCCGAACCCTGTTGAGAAGAGAGCACAGAACAAGGTGCTGCCCACAGGCTGCAAACACAAGGGTCATTCCTGATGAGCCTTGGGACAGCTGGCACTGAGGGCAAGGAGGTATGTGGTAGCCTAGAGCTCTTGGTGATTCTGCCCCCCCGCTGCTCTGCTCAGCCAAAAGATTACCCTGACTTTGGACAACAACAGGTCATGAGAGGAGTCTCAAGGATTGCACAATATTTATGGTACTTCAGAAACCAGAAACCTTGAACCAGACCAATGACTCCTTGCAGTAAGTATTTGCATGTAAAGCTACAGGGGCAAAAAATAATGTACTGTGTGACACACTGCACTTTGCAACACCACTTCAATGAACAATGGCAAGATGGGAAAGATGACAGAACAGAGCTGTGCCTGTACAACAGGTGGAACTTGAGATGGAAGGTGTTAACAGGTGTGGGAGTGTGACTGGAGACCTGGGAGCATGTCATTGCCAGGTAGGGCCCCCAGGGGGGTGTGCAACAGCCCTGAGCTCATGCAGGCTCTGCCCTTGAATGTGCTGCCCATCTTCCTGGTCTTCCTGGCTCTGAGCAGCAACAGGATGTCTGAGATGGAGAACAGTTCATTTTCTGGATTGGCCCTCCTTGAAAGACCTCCATTGTCTTTGCTGCCACTAGAGGCCATGTTGGAGTCTGTGGTATGTACTGCTGCCCCAGGTCAGGTTGATGCTCATTGTACATGTGGATGTCTGTGGTCTGCTGCTTCTGGAGGTCATGTTGGCTTCCAAAATCTGTGCTTCCGATGGAGATCATGTTGACATCTGTGGTCCATGCTGCCACCAGAGGCTATGTTGATGTCCTTGGTCCATGTTACCAGGAAGGCCATGTGGATGTCCATAGTCTATGCTACCTCTTGAAGTCATGTTGATGTTCTTAAGATATGCTGCCATCTAGGGCCATGTTGGTGTCCACTGTCCATGACGCAGCCAAGAGCCATGTTGATGCCCAGGGTCTGTGCTGTAACCAGAAACAATGTGGAAGGCCACGATCTGAGCTGCCACTGGCTGTTATGGACAAGGAAGCTTATTTTGCAGTGATATCAATGAAATGACTGCAGATCACAGTTGAGAATGAGAGGCATTGAAGACTTCTGTGACAAGGTCTTGTCCCCACCCCCAATAAAAGACAGTCTAGACAGGAATCCATTGAAGAGAGCCCTTAAAAAGCATGATGGGGATGCTGACATGTTGCTCTTCACAATTGATGGCTCCTGGCAGGGGTGGGGGTTGGGAAGGACTCGATGTTCTTTAAGAGGCTGACCACTGGGAGTTTGACTTTGCTCCAATTAGTATATGGATGACACAAATTGGACTTGGTGTATTATTTTTCTTTTCTTCTTTTTTGGGGAGGATACAAGAGTAGGGGGTGGACATGAGAAGACTAGGAAGTGAATGTGGTCAGGATACATTGTGTGAAATTCTCAAATAAATAAATCAAATAAATATTATGTTTGCAGGGGAGGACTTTCTGCTTTAGCCTTCTGGGCAGGTGGGATTACAGGATGGCACCAACCATCTATAATTCTTTTATTTCTCTCTGTGTGTGCATGCGTGTGTGTGTGTGTGTGTGTGTGTGTGTGATATTCATGAGTGCATCCAGGTGAACACTCTCTTGTGCACACTAAGAAGCCAGAAGAGAATATTGCATGTTCTGCTTTATCACCTCTGCTTCTCTTATTCTCTTGATCCAGGCTCTTTCTTGCAGCCAGCAAGTCCCACAACCTTCCCATCTCCACTCAAACTCAGATCCTCAAGTTTGCACAGACATCACTCTTATGTGATGGAACATCTCCTCAGCTCCTATTTCTTAACTCGAACTAAAATTAATTTTTAGTGATTTGTAAAACATTTGATGTTGGCTTAGGGTAGAGTCATTACTTTAAAAATACTTTCCTACTATGGCTATTCAACTTCAAATTTTACTGTTGGAAGTTAGGTAGATGACTCGGGGAATAAAAGTGCTTGCTGTACAAGCCTGATAAGCCTAGTTCAGATCCTCAGAATCTACATGAAAGCCAGATGTTGTAGCACAAGACACTGCAATACCAGCATGCCCCTAGGAAAAGATGGGGAACAGAGAAGGGAATCTCCAAAAGTTTGAGGGCCAGCTGGCCTGGCTTACACATTGGCAAGGGGACCCTATCTCTAACATGAAAAAGCCAAGGGTGAACAGAGGACAACTAGTGTCCTCTGATTTCCACAGATGCGCTGCGGCATACTCTCCCACCCCACCCCACCTCCACACCTGAACAAACATATGAACTCACCTAACTCACACGTATGTTACATAGCAGTTTCTTCCAATATAAAACCGTCCATCTCGAAGGGACGCTTGTTATGACTCAGGATGTTTTCTGCAGGGGAGCTTATGAAGTTCAGGAAGCAAACAACTCAAAAGCTATAGGAAGTCCCTGAAGCTGACCAGATGCAATAAGTCTCTCCCTCCTTAGTGTAATTAAATAGTAAGGACTGCTAAGAGCTACTCTTAGGTCAGTCAAACTGCCCAGAAGAACAGAGATGAGCTAAAATGCCTGAAGAGGCTCAGAGCAACTGAGCTACCTGGAAAGAGCACTCTGCAGCCTGTTAAGTGTCTGCAGATTACTCAGTGTAACCCAGGTTTCCAGCATTAATGAGTCATCACTCATGCTGAGATGGGCTTTCTGTAACACAGCTGTTTTTGAGTAATTTATGCTCCTGTAAGTAACTCTTCATCCACACTCCTGTAAGTAACCCCCATAAACTCAAAGGTTCACCAAGTTGGACTTTCATGGTTCCTGTACTTTTGTCTGTCATTGATTTTCTATCTTGGGGTGAATGGGGTGGCTATTTCGTGTCTTCATAGGAATAGTGTCACATAACAAAACAAACATACACACACTTATTGGGAAACTGAAGAAATCTAATGGATTCTGTCCTGTATCTTATCTTTCTGGTGTCGGATGTTCTGTCCCAAGGCTTGGCTTGTCACAGCTGTTAAAAATTATACAGATATATTTCCTGTCGCCGAATCACCCTCACAGCCTACACNAAACCTTGCTTTGTCATGTTGCATTGTCCTTTTGATAAACTACAAAACTCGACTTGAAAATATTTGATTGGAACGTATACAGCTGCGGCCATCAGTGAGCATGGTCTAAAGTTCGCTCTCTTTCACAAATTATGCTTAAAAGTCTTCACTTTGAACTGAAAGAAGCCAGACTGGTTTAAATAAATGACTTTGGAGTTTCTCCATATGAGATTTCAGCCTTCATAGTTTAGAGTCAAAGTTAGCTTTGTAGGAAACCTCAGAAATATTCAAATGCTTGGACCACACTCTGGCCCCTACCTGGACCTGTGAGGTGTACCAATAGTTGCACAGGCAGCTCCAATCTGCCATCAAGACTGGAAGTGCTAGACCGTAGCGTGATTTGTTCAAGTAATGCAAGGCAAGAGCTGTATACCTGAAGCTGTGTGACCATCTACAAGGGCTTAACTACTTGCCGATCTCTAACATGACACCAGGGTCACATGACATCAGGGTCTCATACTTCTCTCAGAAGCAAATTGTGTTGATCAATTTACTTTGCTGAGAACTGAAGTTTGCTCTACATTTTTAACTTATTACTGAGCTGAGTAAAGCGTTCTCTTAAAGTTCTCCTCCTTCTGGGTTCTGATAATTTTTCAAATTTTCTCTGATTGACAAAATATGGACCTTTTAAACCATGTTTAGATATATAGCTGGGCACTGTTACCTGTGTGTGCCTTATTATGCAATTACCTTTATCCATCTTACAAACAGAAATGCCATAACTCATGCAACAAACATCCCATTCCTTCCTCCTGTAGCCTTTGTCAACCACCATTCTATTGCCAGGTTCTATGAAGTTGACAGCTCTATGTAAATGGAGTCACTTGGCAGTGGCTTGTTGGTGTCTGGCCTATTTCACTCAGCACACTGTCCTCAAGGATCACCCATGCTGTAGCCTGTAGCCTGTGTAGCAATCACTTTTAAAGCTGAGTACTATTCCATTGAATTATTTGTACCTCAGTAGTCATCCATCAGTCAACATCTGGACTGCTTCTGCATTTGGGACATTGCAAATAAAACTATGGAAACTCATCTCTTTTTTCATCTTTTAAAATTCTTCTTGATGTTTTATATTTTTCTGTCTTTCTCTCTTGAGCNAGATATTTCTTAAAATCTATTTGTTCTAAGATTCTACCTTAAAAGAATTAGATTCTATCTTTATTAAGCCCACTTTTAGTTTTCTTCTTACTGCTTAGTTCTCAATAATTGCATCTACTCTATTACTATTTTTTCCTCACAAATCTTTTTAGTTTAATCCAGAGTTCTAAAGAGATTTTCTCCCCATCTGGAGCAGCTGTGGCCCAAACCTTACATTGCACAGGATAAAGATGGTTCAGGTTCATAGTTCTTCTTTTAATTATTCTTTTGATTTGGGCATCACTTTCAAGTTTATTCTCATTAAGTATCTTGAGTAGTACCAATCAATGAACACATTTCCACTCACACTTGTTGGACAGAATTAGTCAGATTGAACTCACCACGCACAGTCTTGTCATGTGACAGGGTGCTGTCATGTGACAAGGTGTGCTAATGACTTGCTGAATAGGATTCTACTCATAATCAACAAATGCTCCTAAGCAGGGAGATGGCAAGATGGCCAATGGTCATCTTGTTTTAGCAGGGCTTTCTTTGCATTCAAAACAGTTCTTGCTTTATGTACTTACCTGCTGTGAGGTTGGATCATTTATCTGCTTTTAGGGGGGTGTTATGAGTAGTAAGTTTATAAATTGTGCCTCTTATCATTATTTCATATCCCCATTATCAGGATTTTGTTGGTTTTGCCTTAAACACCGATTTATTTAATTGAGATTTTACTCTCTGTTTTTGTCCGTATTTATTCTGGTGTCTCTTCTGCCATTCTTTGGATTTCATGCTTTCTTCATAATTTTGTATTAAATGTGTTTCTTCAAAATGATGTATATGAGCATTCTTAAAATTACAACCAATGTTTACTTTTAATGAAGGAATTCAATTGTTTATATTTAGTGCCAAATCCGAGCCNTGAGTTTAATTCCTTCCATCTTCTTGTTTGTTACTCACCAAACATCAATGCATTCTATTTTCCTCTTGTGCTTATTCTGCTCATAGGTTTAATCAAACACTTGATTTCATTCTTCATGGCTTTTATGCACAGTATATTTTCCATTCCACCACTGATTAACACCACCCCCACACCTCCTGCTTCCCTGATCATATGCAGATCTGTGAGAGTGACTGGGCCCTTCTCAGCCTAGACTCAAGAACTCAGGAGCTGGACACTCAATAGTTTCCAAAAGTCAGCCTGAGAATGGTTCTCCGGCTGGTTGTCTTCCATCAATGATGATTAAAGACATGGTACACACAGGACTGAGCAAAGAGACAGCAGGCTTCATTAAGGAAAATAAAGGGAAAGTGAGGAAAACTCCCAAGGGTGGGAGGACCAAGAGATGCCATGCACAGTCTCATTGTAGGGGCTTTGTACTGACCTTATTACAGAAACTAGACAAAGATGAAGATAATTCATTTAGATGGATTAACTCTCCGACATAGCATGGGTTGAGCCAATGAATAAGCAGACNCATGCCTGGCATGTCCTTCTGGCCAAATCAGGGAGAAGATCACACACTGTTCATGTTCTGCTCACCTGATTTAGGGTGGTGTCACATGTTGACACCCCATTTTTCATCTTTGACTTCTGTTTGTTTGCTGGTGACCTTAGCTAGTCTTCTGGCTGCTAGCCGTGGATGGCACTGCTAGTCGCTGGTCTTGCCAGTGTTGCCAGTCTCTGAACTTGGTTGGTGTCTTGTTGGCTGTTAATTCAACTATGCTGTCCTTGTTCTTATGTTTATGTGGCTAACTTGCATTCTTACCATGGGCCTCTTCCTCTTTATTGTATACAGAGAGCTAAGTCTTGCCTAGCCATAAAAAATGAACTCTTCAAAAATAATGGTGTTGTGCTCGTGGGTAACAGACAAAATGGTATTCATAGATTGTTACAAGTTTAGTGCTTATTGAACATTGACTAAGTGCCACAGGCTATTGGGATTCTACAGAAACTCCAGTATGCAGGGGCTTTAAGTACATGGAACTGAGTATTTGTAATGTTTAATGAATAGATTTAACATTTAATTAATTTACTTAAGATGGATAGTGGTAGCATATCAAACTCTGTCCCAAGCATTATTTTTAGGACCTTTGTATCTATTGACTGAAATCACTGTCAAAGCAGTTCTTGAGGTGGGTTCTACTCTTCAGAAAACTGAGCAACAAACAAGCACATGCTCTCCATGCACACACCCACATAATGTGCAGAATGTGTTCATGTTCAAGGGACATTAGATCTGATCCATCAGCCAGCACCATTATTCACTCAGAGTCCCTGAGTGAGGCTGCCAGGAAAGTTTGTGAAAATACAGGGACGACGTTTGCAGCTGGGAGCCCAGACCACAGTCAGGGAGAGGTGGGAACCAGCTGCAGAGGCTGACAGAGAAACCTGGAAAGGGGGAAAAACTTAGAAGACTAGTAAATAGGAAAGCGAAGCAGTCAGTGTTTCAGGAACCTTCAAGGTCAGTCCTATGGATGCAGCATAAACCCACACACAAGTGCCAGTGGACCTGATTAATAACACCAACAAGATTCAAATATGCAAATTCCAGTGTGATGCTTTCAATCTAGGGAAAGCGTGAATATCAACTTTAAAGAATAAAGATGATTACATGCCTATGGACACAAAGGACATTTAAGTGCTGTGTGAAAATACTGCTTTCAAATACATGGGATACGTGTGAAAACATAAGTTAAATGGAACTAATTCCCAGGAATAGACAGTCATGAACAGCCCAGGAGGAAGTGGAGAAGTTAGACCCAAAGGCATGGACAAAATTAAAAGAGCTATCAGAGCAACTTGTTCTGGAAAGTTCCTGAAGAATCTACTCAGATTATTTCACAGAAGAGTTTTATCAGATCTTCAGAGGAGAGAAGCTGGTCCAAAACATAGAGAAACATGAAGAACATCCCAGTTNGTTATATGACATCAGTATAAACATATATTAAAATAGAAGAAGAAAGGAGAGAGAATTAAAGAACAACAACAACAAAAAATATCCTAGACAGGGCAGTGGTGGCACACACCTTTAATCCCAGCACTCGGGATGCAGAGGCAGGTGGATTTCTGTGAGTTCGAGGCCAGCCTGGGCTACGGATCGAATTCCAGGACAGCTCAGACTGTTACACAGACAAAGCCTGCCTCGAAAAACAAAACAATAACAACAACAAAAATCCTAATTATAGATCACTTTTGAAAGTAAATACAAGTGTAACAATTAAAACATTATTTAGCATTTACTTCAGACAAGTATTAGAGCAGATATTCTTTATCCACTGAGTTTGATTTATCTTAGGACANCAAAGGAATTTCAACAGTGGGAAACATACTGAAGGCATCTATGATATGAACAGATTAAAGGAGAGAGAAATCATACATAGAAGGAAAGTATTTGAACATGATTGTAATAGCAAAGGAACTAAAAGAAAACAAAAAAACAGAAAGTAGTGGCCTGACAAGCAACATTGAATTTCTAAGGCACTGGCCTCACTGTAAAGAAGGCTTAGCTGAGCTTAGCATAGCTAAGTCTCTCAGAAACCTGGAGGAGTCAGGGCAGGGCTCCTCCCCTATTGTCTCCTTGCCAGTACAGGTTATCTGTGTTCACTCCCTGACCTCTGGGTCACAGGGCTGCCTCACAGTAAGTGCCAGGTGCTCAGGTTCCTCCTGCTGCCTCCTTGTAAAACAGAGGCCCTCTCCAGAGATTTCTGTCTCATAAGCTAGAATTTCATTGCAAGCCCATTCTTAGACCAAATGCTGCTAATGGGAGTGAGATCACATCTATTTATTGAGAGGAAATAGGGACAGGCCTGAGCTACCCTGATAAAAAGCTGAGTTTTAGGAGTAAGAAAAAAATCTGTGAGCTAGAGAACCAGCTATCTATGTGAAAGCTCTTTACAAGGAATTTAAAATAAACAGTGCGTTTAAAACATCAACCAGAAGGCTCAATGGGTAAAGGCTTTTGCCACCAAGCCTGATGACCTGAGTTTGATCCCTGGGACCCACACAGTAGAGGGAGAGAACTATCTCCCCTGGGCTACCCTCTGACCTCTATACATGCAAACCATGACATGTGCACATTCTTTTCCATACAATAAATAAATTACATAAGTTAGTAAAATAAAATAAAATGTCATTAAATGGTGGAAAATACATGTCGTCCTTCTTCAAGTTAGAAATAAGATGAAAGTACCAACAGTGCTGGTCCTCAGCACTTCTCCTCATCGCTCAGTCACTTTTGGGATGTGGAGGACACTCTGGACACTGGATTGCATACAGGAAGTACAGCCATGAGTGGCTCTCCAACTCTGCTCCAGGCNAGAATGAAATAACTTCGGACTTCACAAATTGATATTAAAACCAAGGAAAAGCNGAGGCTCAGGGCAGGAGCTTTGTTCAGATGGAGAAACTAGAAAGTCTTGGAGAAATACTGAAGTAGAGCCCCAAGAATTAGGAGGAAGAACTAGAGAGGCCAAGCAGAGTCTGTTCCTGGTAGAGCAACACTCACAAGGNAAAACTCAAATGTAAGAAACTCNTGTGATAACAGAGTTGAAAAGTTAATACCACAAGCGTGGNAAGCCAAGCTGATGGATACAGAAAGGTGCGGGGCCTCACACGCTGTACAGGAGTTTGGATCCTGAGGGTATCAGACAAGCTTCAAGCAACCAGGTAAAAAGTGGTGTTGTACAATCTGATTCAGGAGACCCTCTTCTACTCTTTAGCTATTAGCCTGAAACATCCAAAGCAGACGTGAGAATGCCACTGTAGGTGCAGGCGCAAGTCACAAAGGTGAGAGAGATCAAGGTTCCCTCTGAGGACAGGATTCTGCTTGTCCCCAAATCCATTAATGGAAGCCTTAATGCTCCTATCTCAAAATGTGAAGTTTAAGAAGTTTACAGATGTAATAAAATTGAATATGATTGAAATGATATCAAAAGGGTGTGTCAAGGTTAACGAGACAGTGCCCTTAGAGCAGCAGTTCTCAACCTGTGGGTGGCGACCCCATTTAGGGTTGAATGACCCTTTCACAGGGATNACCTAAGGCCATCAGAAAANACAGCTATTTATACTACAATTCCTAACAGTAGCAAAATTACAGTTATGAAGTAGCAACAAAAATAATTTTATGGTTGGGGGTCACCACAACATGAGGGGTCACAGCGTTAGGAAGGTTGAGAACACTGCCTTAGATGAAGGGGAATCTGTGCCTTCTGCACACATGTGTGGTGGGAAGAGATGAGAAGTTGGGCACAGATAGTAATGGGGAGAGGCCTGGAGCAAGCCCTGCCCTCCCACCCCAGACAGATTACCTACTGACTTCCAGAACTGGAAAACTCTAACTTTCTGGGGTTTGGGGTTGGTTGATTTGGAATGGTTTGTTTTTCAAGATATCATCTCTAATTTTGTAGCCCAGGTGAGTCTGGAGCTTACTTTGTAGCCAAGATTNCCTGTACTCACAGCAATCCTCCTGCCTCAGTTTTCCAATTGTTTGGCTTACAAGTGTGTTCCACTCTGCCAAGCTTGATTTTCAGAGGTTTTGTTTGTTTGTTTGAAGCCACTAAGTCCATGTTGCTTTGTTAATGTGAGTCTTAGGAATCCAAAAAAAAAACGTAGTCCAACTGAGATGGGACAATAAAGTTATTGATTCAGCAGCCAAATTTATAAAGCTTTTGATAGACTCACAGATGCAATATGGATTACCAGCATAATAACCCAATGAAACAAGAGCTGCGAATGTTGGAGAGAAAAAGATAAACTGTACCTGCAGTGATACCAATTAGTAACCTACACTGTACAGGAGATCAGTGGGGCCAGCCATTGCAAGCCCTAATGTTGGACTCTCTTTGGCCACTTTATTTAATATTTTCTCTTTGCAATTAGTGGTCCAGCAACATATTAGAGCTGTCTTAAGAGACCCAACCAATAAGAATCTCACTTCCTTCTGGAGGTTTCAAAATGCAAATGGATGGACAGATGGCTCAGCAGGTACACAAGCCTACAACCAAGTCTGATGACCTAAGTTCAATCCACAGGACCCATCTGATAGAAGGAGAGAGGGACACCTGCAAGCTGTCTTCTGGCTTTCACACACACACACACACACACACACACACACACACACACACACAGAGCATCATTATACACTCACACATACACACAGGCATACTAAATATTGCATACATACACACATAAAATATTATAAAATGCAAACAGAGGAGATGGTAGAAATAACAAGAAGGCAGGAGGAGAGGG
>LZPO01066298.1:34995-45314 GCA_001675575.1 Neotoma lepida
GGGATTCTATAATCAACTAAGCTGGCATAACTGGTCCTACATAAGCAGTCAGTGCCCCAGGGCATCNTTTCTTCAAAATCCACCAACTTTAACACGTGATGTTAAAATTTTCTACTTGTTACTTCATGGTACAAAGAGAGATGTCTCAACTCCAGCCTCAATAACTGTCTTCCAGGCAGGAAAATAAAATGAAATGGAGTGAAAGATGCAAAGCAGAAATAAAATAAAAAGGAAGGAAGAAAACTAAAATCTTTTGTGTATGTGTCATTTAAAATTTTATCCTGTTGCCATTCCCAGCTTCCATGTCTGTTATCCATGCTATAGTAGATATTAGGCCTGTGATTTCCAGTAGAAGTCCACAGGCTGCATGCTTATCTGTATATTTAGTGTACGGATTCCAATCACAGGCCCTCTGTTTCCACATGGTATCAAACACCTAACTATGAAATCCATCTGAAACACACATTCAACAGATGTTTGGCATCACGGAACCCTAGTCTGCTTGTGCTGATTTTAATCCAACTGTCTTCAAAGCAAGGGTTGTCCAAGTTATTGGATTAAAGTGAAATATAAAGCTTACTGTGCANAAGAAACAGTGATTTATGCCCAAAGACAGAAAAATGTGTGGAATGATCTGTGAAAGTAAATCAAATAAGTTTGAGTCTTATGTCTGACGTAATGGGAACTACTCTGNACCTGGCGTGGCAGTTGCTTCCTTCATGTGTTGTTTCTGAAGCTCCTGAGTTAGACTTACTTACCCACCTCTCCACATGGAGAGTCTAGGTTGCCAGATGTGAAGGAAAGAGCTCCAGGTCCATATGGAAGCTGACAGAAAACTTGAGCCTTCTCAAAGGATGAGGTTTGGCAAACTGACTTTGCTATGCCTCTACAACATTATTTTATTTTATTTTATTTTACATGCAGCCTTGCTTGAGACCATGGAATTCTGATTGCAGTTGAAGTTCATGCAGCTGGCACTCATTTCCAGCCACTAAGTTAAATACAGGCACTATCTACTAGCTCTCCTTCTACCAAGAAGTAAATACATTTAGATGAAATGGAAAAAATGTGATAGGTCTGGGAAAAGAAATTCGACTTTTATTGAACCAGATCTCTTGTTAAACCCTTTGCATATTTGCAAAGTAAACTGATACCTCAGCTTGCTAATCCCCTGGAAAGATGACTTTCGTATGACAAGGGCAAGCTGCTGTGCTTTGAAACCCTACATCAAGTTAAGCTGTCCGACCCAGGGAACAGAACTTCTTTGATATCTTTGCAACTTAAAAAAGCTAACATTACCAGCCTCTGTGCTTGGTCCAATTCAGATACTTCCCTCTGAGTCTTTGAATTCTCACCCNCAAGAANAATTTTAGCAAGTTTCCTCTCCAAGTCCTCCTACTGACTTAAACCAGAAGGATATTCTATGTCACTTGTTGATGAGTTGTAGTCCCATGAATGGAACATGTGTGAAGATGTCTGGAGGGTGTCAATGTGTCAATTTAATTGTATAGTTCTTACTACCTTTATCCATAATGGGTGGATAAAGACNCTGTCCTATTTCAGATGCTTAGCCCTAAAGGTACATAGGTCAGAAAATTTAATCAGGAAGTTCTAGAAAATTATCCTAAGGACAGAAATGTTCCTGTTGTATAATGCTTCAGAGAATAGAAAAGGAAAAAAAACTCATTGCTTTACAGGCCTCACAAAACCCGTATAACAAAACCAGACAAAGCAGCTTTCAGAGGTTATAAAGCATTTCTCTTATTTTTAAATATTCTAAATGAAAGGTTGTCTAATACAACCCATTAGCAAATTGGAAAAAAAAAACTATTGCAACTGAACTTCATATTTCAGAATTTAAGAATGACTCAGAATTAGGAAATCTGGTAAAATAATTTAAATGTAAATTTACACACAAGAATGACATAAGCTGTTTTTTAGTTGGACCAGAAGAAAGGAGGAGCAGAGTTACTTACCTGGTTGAAAACTTTGAGAAAGGAAGGCTGAAGACGAAGAAGCCATCTTGCGATTTCATCTCTCACTCATGCTGACATAAGGGGAAATGACTGAGAAAGTCCAGGATAGCTAAGCATGTAGGGAAATATACTTTCAGATGGTCAAGGCGCAAATGTATATAGATGATATCTTTATCAAGGACGAGTTGGCAGTTTGGGGGCAACATTTGAAATGTGTGTGCCCTATTTGCCCTGCAATTCCACAGGAAACCCTATCCTAAAGAAATATTTGAACATGTGCATTAAACTATATAAAGGTTCTCTATTACTATATTAAGGAAAATTTGAGATAAAGAATTGTATGTCTTGTAAAAAAATGCTGAGTAAATATTTATATGTTCTTAAGGCATATGTGTTAGTTACTTTTCCAGTTGCTGTAACAAAATGCCTGACAAACACAACTTAAGAAAGGTTTATTCTTGTATCATGTTTAAGGAGATGCAGTCCATCATGGTGGGGAAGCCATGGGGACAGGAGACTTGAAGCATCTGGTCACCTTATCAACATAGATAGTCAGAAAGCAGAAAGACAGGAACAGTGGTGTCCAGTTGGATTTTTTTCCCTTTTTATTCAATNTGGGACCCAGGCTATAGCATAGTGCCACCCACATTCAGAATGGGGCTTCCTCCCCAGCTAAACCCAGCTGGAAACATGTTACAGACACATCAGAGTTATGTCTCTTTGTCATTCCAAATCCAGTCAAACTGACATTGGAAATCAATCATCACAGTAGACTAGTTTGCGACTATTAAGTAGAGAGAGGTAGATTTAATATGAATTGATGATAGTAATGAGACACTTTGTTTAGTCACTANGAAGTTAGGAACTGTTAAAATCTAAGTCTATAAGCAAAACGTCTCCTTGAATATATGCTAAGTTAAATAGCACTATGCATGTGTGTATGCCTCCTCACACTGCACTTAGACCTTGGATAGCTCTGGATANGGCAGTGGGACTCCTGGTAAGTACATGCTTTTATAAATGACAACTTGTCCTTCTTGCATTGCAATGAGAGTCTCAGGGGCTGTATGCCNGAAATGTTCCATTAGTCTACCTCACCCTTGACCATGCTGTCAATCAGCCCCAGAGTACTGCAGTGGAATACCTGAAAATAATAACTCATCATTTTTGTGAAAATGAGGATGGAACCCATGGCCTTGCACATGATAGGCAGACACCATGTTGTGGGTCCACACNCTTAGCTCTTTTTCNTTCATTCAGAGATAGTACCTNACTGTTGCCCAGTNAGACCACAAACTTGTGACACTCCTCCCAAATGCCNATACTACAAGAGGGCACCTCCACACTTGAGCAGGCAATTAAATTACGAAAAGTAAAGGTGTGTTTAATTCACAGCTTTGAAGGTTCTAAAACATGGTGCCTGNATCAGTTCAGTTGTGGTGAGGGGTCCAGGTGGTGATGGTGGGAGGTGTCCAAGCAAGATATACATCTTCAAATGGAGCAGAGGGAGGAGAGTGTTGCTGTGGAATAATCCTTTTATACACTGTGACTATGTATTACTCTCATTGGTTTAATAAAGAGCCAACTGGCCAATAGCTAGGCAGAAAGAAGTTAGGCAGGAGAGCCAAACTGGGAGAATGCTGGGAAGGAGGGCAGANTTGCCAGCCAGATGCAGAGATGAACATGCCATGCTGAAAAAAAGGTTCCACCATGTGGTAGAGCTTAGATAAGAAATACGAGTTAGTTTAAGTTGTAATAGCTAGTTAGTAACAAGACTAAGCTATTGGCTGAGCATTTATAATTAATAATAAATCTCTGTGTGGTTATTTGGAGAGCTGGCAGTCCCAACGAAAAACTCTGCCTATGGAGTGGGTCTTGAAATCATATTCAAAGGCATAGCTACCAATGCCTTAAAGACCTCTCACTAGGCTCCACTCTTGAAGGTCTATAGCACCCCCTAATATTGCCACCCTGGGGACTAAACATTGCCATATGGAACTTCAGGGGCCACTCATCCAGATTGCCATCCAGACTGCAGCAGACCAAGAAAAAGTGATTGCTCAATANATGTATAATGTTGTTACTTCCATCTCAGGAAAACCAACCATTCCAAATACCTTGTTGTTAAGCCCTTTCTGCTTTGTATAGGTTTAATAGGCATTAAAAGTTGCTTGGCACTTTTTCAAAATGGTAATAGAAAAAGTCACTGCCTGAGCAAGGCCCCCTGTTGGAGAAACATCTATCATAAGTCAGAACATTTCCAAAAGTCTAATCTGGAATGGAACTAGGTATTTCCATGCATTCTGTTGCTGTGAAAAAACACTGACCAAAAACAACTTGGGGGAGGAAAGAATTTGTCTGAGGCAGTGGTTCTCAACCTTCCTGATGCTACGACCCTTTAATACAGTTCCTCATGTTGTGATGACCCCACCCATAAAATTATTTTGTTGCTACTTCATAACTGTAATTTTGCTACTGTTATACAGGATATCTGATATTCGACCCCTGTGAAAGGGTCATTTGACCTCCAAAGGTGTCACAACGCACAGGTTACAAGTTTACAAGTTACAGTGCAACATCAAAAAAAGCCAGGGTAGGAGCTCAAGGCAGAGACCACATAGGAATAGAGGAACACTACATCCTGGCTTGCTTCTAGGCTCACATTCAGTTATCTACCCTTCTTAAACAGCCCAGGCTCACCCAACTAGGGATAACACTGCACACAGTGGGCTGAGTCCTTCTACATCAACTTTCAATTAAAAGGNAAAAAAAAGGGTTCACAGACATGACCATAGGCCAATCTGAGGGATCTGAGGGAGTCACTTTCTCACCTGAGGTTCCCTCTTCCCGGGTGTGTCCATTTGACAACCAGATTAGCCAGCACACTAGAAGTCTTCCTTTGGAGGTCCTGGCTGCCCCAACCCACCTGTGAGTAGAATCCCATCTTGAGCTTCTGAGTTTCTCCTAGTTAACCTCAGGGGTCTTTAAATGTATAACATAGTTTCAGGGGTAGATAGAGAACCATATCAACACATACAGAGATGCTCTGGGGACACTAATGATCTGTCAGCCTCCAGAAGTAATTTTATAATGTTCTTGATGAACTAAGTTGGCATGAATCTGAGGAGTNCACAAAGAAGGTAGGAATAGTCTGAGAATAGTTGGCACCATGCTAGCCCCTTTCTACTGTTCTGAGTAGTTGAGCAATGACTTCAAGATTACTCACATCACTCAGCAAAACCCAAGGCCTCCAGTCACTGAGGCCACTCTCCAGTCAGACCATAAATGAACTTGCTTCTGAAGGGTCAGCCCCCAAATCTAAGTAACTCATGACAGTGTTTATTCCAACCACACTTGTGACTCTCCTGGAATGAACTCTAGCAAGCATAATTTTCTCTGTCTGTCACATATACCACAGTTGCATTCATCTCTCATTGCAACATAACCACAAACTTAGAAGCTTGGAGGGTGTAGTTATTAGCTCTGTAAGTTGGAGACTCAGACACAGCCTTATTGGAGTCTGAAGTTCAGGATGTCTGCAGGTGGCAAGCCAGAGATCATCAGCCTAAGGTGGTGTCTCAAGGGAGGCTCGATTGGAAAGGCAGGAAGCCAGTTGAGTGCCAGCATTCCTTCTCTACTCCCTGGTCGGTGCCACAGACCAAGCCACTCCTGATACCATACCCTATCTTCTCTACCATGACAGACTGTATTCCCTCAACTGGAAGCCCAAATAAGTTCCTCTTCCTGAATCTGCCTTATCTCAAATAAGATTTGGTTGCAATAGCAACAAAAATAACTAATATAGATTTAATTCTTTAGCTATTCTTGTTTTTATTACTTTATTATTTCTGAGCTTTTTCATGTTCTTCCAGAAAGCCCTCACTACATATTGATGTGTTTTCCTTCTAGAAGTTTCAAAATTTCCAATATTAAATTAAATTTGATTCATTTTGAGTTTAGTTTGTACAAAGTGAGAAACTGGGAGCTAGTTTCAGCATTGAAGAAGTTATTCTTTTTACAAGAAATCTTTTGATCAACTTTGTTGAGAAATAAGTGACTGTAGTTGGATGGATTTACATCTAGGTCCTCTAGTCTACTCCTGGGAGTACATGAGTATTTTTGTTACTATGGCGACACTTCTGGATGCTCTCTGTTTGCTTGGGATTGCTTTGGCTATTCAGGGTCTTTTGTGTTGGGGGGGGGTTGTTTTTCTAGTTTTTCTGTTTCTGTGAAGAATGTCTTTGGAATTTTGAAGGCAGATTACATTTAATCTGTAGATAACTGTTTTGTGACTTTCCTGGGGAGACATGATCAAGTTCTGTTCATCCTCAGTAGGACACCAATGACAGATCAAAATAATGATTCCACCTAAACCTAGCTTAGTGAACCAATGAGTCTATTGGAGATATTTACCGGAGTATTGGTGATAACTTGGGAAAGTTGCATCCCTACAGTTCNCTTCCCAACTTGAAGNCAGACCAACCACTTGAAGAGTCTTCTCTCTGTAGAAATTGTTGTTGTTTCCATATCCTTAAGGGGGGACTTTTTGAATCTTGTAAGTTTCAGGAACTTTCTGAGGCTTGCACATTCATTTGCTTTCCGAGCTTTGTAGGTTTTACTTACTTCCAAGACTTATAAGNCTTCCTGCCCCCTTTGGGAGGGATTGATTCAATTCAGATGAAATAGCTACAGAACAATAGCTTTTGGCAAAATAGCCATTTTCAAAATAGTAATTCTGTGAACCCACAAACCCAAGGGAGATCGTTCCATTGTCTATTATCTTCAGTTTCTCTCTTTGATATCAAATAGTTTTTCTTGTAAAAATCTTTTGCTCCTTAGCCTGAGTTATTTTGTTAATGTTTTAGGTTGCTATGATTTGGGTTACCTTCCTGATTCCTTCCCCAGGNAGTCCATCATTGATAAAAGCTACTGATTTCTGTGCACCCATGTTTTTGTCCTACTACTTTACTAAAGATATTTATCAGATCTAGGATTTTTTTTTATTTTTAGACATTAGGATTTTCTACATATGAAGTGATATCATCTGCAGATGGATAATTTTACTTTCCTCCTTCCAACTTTTATCTCCTTATTTCTTTCTCTTCTCTGTTCTGGCTAGAATATTAAGTAATATATTTAACAAAACTGTAATAAAATATAATAATCAAAGAGTTGAGAGAATACTCACCATTATTGCTTCTGATTTTAGAGAATTGTAGGAATAGTAGTGGTGTGAGATGTTATTCTTGAAATTTTACAGGGTATTCTTTCTTAGACAATAGGTAGAATATTTTAAGAATAAGCTGTACAACAGTATTTTCTTGTAACAATGATGATCAAGTTTAAAACATTCTGACAAGATCTACTGTGGACAAAAATCAATACAGTAATCAACAACAATAAAAAATTGCTTCAGGATCATGGCAGAAATTCTTGAAAAACAATCACCCAAAATTTTCCAACATGGCTTGTGCATTGCCTGCATCAGAAATGCAGCGGGAGGAAGCACATGAGGCCACTCTTCACAACCTCACAGCCATGGGGAGGAGGACTCACAGAATGCCTTGGAGGGGATCTTCACGGTGACTGAAGTTCTCCTGTCAGTTTATTAGGGTTTGAAACAAATCTGTCAACATTCTCTGCATTTCTAGATATTTGACACATTTAGAAAACAGAGGAAGAGAAATCTTTCTCACACGTGTGAAAGTAACTGACTATCTTATGGAGATGAACTGCAAAGCTGCCTCTTTGTTGCCCTGAGGTTTGAAGTCATTTTATATCATTTTATAAACTGAAGTATGGATCCCAGTAGACTTCTCATCATTTTTATTAATTGCCTGTTTATTTTTTGTTCATTAATACTCTTTATGGCCTAGAACATTCTTAACTTTTTATGTTTGGGGTTTTTTATTTAAATTTTTTAAACAATATATTTTGATCACATTCTTTCTCTTCTCCAAACTCCTCAGAAAATTCTCAGTTTTTGACAGTATCGCCATATGTGCTATGAGTTAGCCATAGACAAACTTTGTTACATCAAGGTGTCATCCTTCTCCATCTCATTTATTAAAGTTTTTTTTTAATCGTGAAAGAGATGTTGGATTTTATCAAAGGATTTTTCTTATTCTATTGAAATGATGGTGTCGTTTTTATCCTTGATTTATATTGTATTGTGTTAATTGATTTGTATGTGTCCAACTATCTTGCATCCCAAGAATGACACCAACTAGATCACACTGTGTTGCCTAATTGTGTTTGCAAGTACTATATTGAAGATTTTGTATCTATGCTCATCAAAGATATTGGCATACGGTGGTGTGCCTTCTTTGTATCTTTTCCAATATCATAATCAGGATTTGTCATCATGTTGAATAGACTTTATAGAATCAGTTTGGTGGCAGTTTACTTCTTCAAAGGCAGCAATGGAGAAAGAGATTTGTAGTCCTTCAGTGTCTATAAGGGATGGGTTCCAAGACATCCCAAAGAGCACAAAGTCTGTGAATGTCAAGTCCCTGATGTAAAATGATATGATATTTGTTTATAATCTATACATAGCATCCTGTCTGCTCTTTTAAAAATCCATAGATTTCTTCCAATCACTAATATAGTATAAGTGGCATATAGATAGCTGTCATGCTGTGTTGTACAGTGGATGACAAANAAAATATCTAAAATATTCAAGTGCATTTTCCCCAAATATTCCCCTGGCTGTAGATGCATGGATATAGAAGGCTGACTATACATGCATCCACACATGTTGTGTAATAACAAGAATAACCTCTCATTGTTTTTACTAGGTCCCACACACACATTGTGGGAAGTGGCTTGTCCATCTGCCACCATGGTAATACCTTTGTGTCTCTGATAGAGCAGTGCCTCGGGAACCTATTGACTGGTCTTCTTAAACTAGCTCTTGAGAGTTGAAGAAATCAGGACTAAATAATTCTCTTTCCCTAAAGTCATGGCAGCTTCTCCTTTCATTCTTGGGAGATGGATGTGTTTACTTACAAATGAGGATGGATTTTCCACTCGAACGTAAGTTAAGTGTGTTAGTGAAAACAAGTGTCTGAGTATTCCTTGACCTTTGCTTCTGAACAGCTATGGTTAATATTTATCTACACATCAACTTGGTTCTGTTTTGCCCGGTTTTCACTGAAGGATGAAACTCATTCATCTTGGTGCATTCGATATTATTGTGAGTGAAAGGGCTGGGAATGCAGCCTGATGTGCTGAGCCATCCATTAGGCCTGATTTTACTCACAGTCACGGACTGCAGAGTATCATGCTTCAACTTAAAGAAATGATGACTGCAGACACAATCCCAAGAGTGGTCTCAGGAGGAATGAGTGCATGTGCAACCTTGATGTTGGCTCTTGCTCAAGAGAAGAAAGTTTTTAAATGAGGAGACAGGATGACTAATGTTTCCATGGGGAAAGTGATCACTTATTTCCATAGAAATAAAAAGCCACTTGGCTCTCAACAAAGATCAGGAGATTGAAACTGAAGAAAACAAAATGAATAAACATGGAAAAGAGTATCTGGGGTCAAAAGAGAAAAAACCTATTCCCCAAATTACAAGGACAAACACTCTCAAAAATAAGAACATGAAACCTTAAGCTGCATATCTTACATATCCAAAGCTGACAGGCATCAGTAGGGGTGTAAACTAGGGACCCACTAGCATAGGAAAGAGAGACCTCACTGCTTGACCAGTTTTTATTTTTGGAGCAAAAGCCTCAAACAGTGGTGGCATTATCCCCTTTCCTCACAGTGGCATTGCTTTATTTTATATACTGCACTCGCCTCTTGGAGCCTATAAAAATATCATAATCAGTATCTGTGTTGGCTGACCTTGGTCCATCCCTGGTACAGCATTGACTTCACAGGAAGTCATTGATATCCATGGTTCTCACAGGAAACCTTTGCCTCTTCAAGTTCCAAAGGGGTGTGTGCTTGTGTGTGTGTGTGTGTGTGTGTGTGTGTGTATGCATGCATGTATGTGCATGAACACTCGTTGCTTGTGCAGTATGTGTGTATAAGCACTCCTGTGCTTGTGAGTGCATTTGTGTGTGTGTGTATGTGTGTGTGTATGTGTGTGGTGGTTCTGATGGAGATGTTTTCTACTTCACTTCTGTCCCATTACAGTCTGACTGCGATTTCTTGAAGATCTGAAGGAAACGCCTAACAAAATGTTCTTTAAGGTACCTAAATGGTCAGTTTGACCCTCATTTAGTCACTTTTCCTGTGGATGTGGCAAAATACCAGATAAAAGCAGCTTAAGGAAAGTAGGGTTTTTTGTGGCTCAGAATTAAGAAGACTGTAGTCCATTGGGGGGGGGGGGGG
>LZPO01066298.1:45339-56143 GCA_001675575.1 Neotoma lepida
AGGCATGGAAGCCAGAGCTTTAGGCGGCTGGTCACATCATGTCAGTAGTCAGGAAGCAGAGACAAATGCCGATGCTTAGCTCACATCCTCCTTTTCCTCTTAATGAGTCTGGGATCCAGCCTACAGGATGGCATTGTGCATATTCAGAGCGAGTCTTCCCTTCCCAGTTAGATGCATCTGTGAGCACTCTCATAGACACACCCATAGACATATCTCCTAACAGCTCCCAATCCAATCAAGCCTCCAGAGAAGATGAGAGGTCTTAGGTGGACACNGTTTTCTAATNTCCAACTTTGTACAGGCTGTTAGCTTCTTTGATTCCTTGGATCTTTCAGTGGGAAGATGAACGGATAGGGAATTAAAGATGAGCTCAGGTCACCATCTTGAACTGGATGCTGCAGACTCATCATTTCTATACTTTGTTTCATAGACTTATTCCTCAATGAAGAAAGGACCTATCATTGAGGCTCACCTAGGAATTATGTAGAACGTACTTATTGAGTTAGCCCACTCTTTATGGCCTGCTGTTAGTGGACTTCACACAGGACATTTAAGACCAGCAACACTTAGGTCTGAAATATGAAAGAGGCTCCAGCAGAGAAAGGACGTTGGTTTCCAAGTGATTACAACTTAGTGTGTATGAAAAGACAGTTNTCCATTTGGGACTATCTATTCCCATCTCCACACCAGGTAGGTAGTATAGTCTTACTGACTCTGCATTGGTTGCCAGATTGTATAGAGAGTACCAAAGGGTCCCCCAGAAATCTTGTTCAGGGACATGAATCTATGCAGGATGCACTCTGTCAGAAANAAAACATACAAAGGTAATTAATTATAAAGAATTACTTAAGTANACCACTTTCTGTTTATTAGAACAAGTGGGCCAAGCAGACAAAATAAACAAAAAGGAAATAGGAAGAATTTAAGATATAATCATTAAAGTAGAATTCATTTAATGGATGAAAATATATACTCTAAAAATCAGACAATACATAATATATTTCTAGACTGGTTTTCATATTTTAAATTAGAATACAGAAAGAAAGCAAAAATAGTAGATTCCAATTTTTTGATGAAAACAATACACAGATGTGATTAGTAAAAAAAAAATTAGTTTCAGATGAAAATACTCAACTATGATTTGAAATAGGCCCTGAAAAGGAAAAGGCAACATGCTCTGGGCAACCATTGCTCAGCTTTCTGCCTGGATAAGTCTGCCAAAGCTGAATACCTGTGTAAGTGGAATCATATATACTGCCCTTTGGGTGTGGCTTTCATTCGGAATTACCCATTTGGGTAATGGAAAACTACCTACAATGGTAGTTCCCCCATGGTTTTAATTATTATGTATTTATTAATATGCTTCTTAATAATCCAATTTTCATTTATAGATTAATCTGTTTGATAACATGCTTTCTTAGGATGTTCTCAAATCAAAGAAAGCTCTTTTTAGTACATAGTAGTCTCATGAATTTATTTAGCCATGNTTTTCCTTGGGTTGATCTCTGTGTTAGGACTTGATACCAAGAGCAGGTTTGCTTCACCACTGGGCAGATGTCCATATTTGTGAAAACTCCTGAGGAATTAATTCCATTTCATAGAATCTCTTTCAAGGACATGTGTTAGCCTTTTCCTGATTGGCTTAATTCTAATTTTGTTTCCCTGAATTATTTTATCATCTTCCCTTATGGCTTCCCTTTGGGGTTTTGCTTTTGTAGGGTTTATTTTCTTGATAAACAGTTAAAAGCATTTAGGGTTGTTTTTCACTATTGTAGAATTAGTACACTCCCACATGTAATACTCTCATTTTCATAATTGCTTATTAATGTATATTTTATTTCCTCCTTATGTATCATAACTCTTTGAATTTAAGAGGCCCATTTTCTCATATTTTAACATTTCAAATTTGTTTTATGAATTAAATATATAATAAGGCTCTGAGCAAACATGAACAAATAAATTTACATCTGTTCAAAGTAGCTGGTGGGTACATGGAATCTGTTAGGTAAATCTTTGATAGGAATATATACTGAACACATCTTATAATTAAAGTGACTTTAACATATACCTTAAAAGTGGGCTGGGNAAGGAAGACAAGCAAGGAACAATGTGTCCAATGGCTTATTTTCACTCATGAAGAAACTGGTGTCACTTGCAAAGAAACTGGTGTGTGAGGCAAGATATGTGTAACAAGTGAATAGCTTCCCTAAGATAAAGGGCAGAAACGGGTACTCACATGAGCTACCAAGATCACATCCTTCATGGAGAAACAGCCAGNACTCCCACTGCATTCTTTAAATTAGAACAAAAACATAGAAGTAGCCCCTTAATAGTATTCCTGNGGTGTCTGGAACGTCCACCATCATTCACTGNTTTATACTAAGACTAGAAACAACTGCAAAGAGACGTAATTCCCAGGAAAGCCAACACATTAACCTACTTCAGCCTGACTCCCTGGCCTGAGTTTGTTTAGTAGTTGTGATTATTAGTTATATTTAAGGACACCAAGGATTCGCACTTTTGAGGACTGTTAGGGAGGAAGATCCTATGGGTTTCACTGTGCCATGCATTGGGCTGGGGCACTGTCTGCAGGAGAGGGGATGAAAGGTGGGCAAGGTTTTAAAGCCAGGCCTTAGTGGGGGCTGAGGATTGAGAAGCCACATTATGAATCACCACCACCCCCACCTTGAGGGTCAGAAGTCACATCATTTTATAAAACACCAACTTCTTCTTAGACTTCTTCAGAATAAAAGGATGTGTGGCCAAATGCTCAAATGTGCTTGGACCAGTCTTCAGATACCCAAGCCCTTGTAGCCATAGAAAACCTACGCTTGAGCAAAGGTCAGCTTACTGACTTCTAAATACCAGAGCTGGGAGAAGTAGTTGGAAAGTAATCCATTACCAGCGTGGTGGCATAGTCTATTAGCTTAGCACTAGGGAGGTGGATAGAGGCAGATCAGGTGTTCNAGTCCAGCCTGGACTACATGAGGCTCTGACTCATACAACAACCAAAGTCATCCATCATAGAATGTGTAGCCACAAGTATCCTAGTGGCTTTGCCAATTCACTTTCCAAAGATTAGTAGCCAAGAATATAAGAGAAACAGCTGCTTTTAATTTAAAATCATAATAGTTTTTATTTGCTNAGGTCTTGGTTACATTTTATTGCTTAATTTCAGCNGGAGGAATAAAAAAATAACCTAGTCAGACATGTATGTGTTGAAAATAACCAATTATTGTGTGTCTATATACACAATGGAGTTGTATTCATTCATAAAGAATAATGAAATTATGCCATTTATGAGTAATTGAGTGGAGCTGGTGAAAATCAGTATGTGTAGTAAACCCAGCCAGACCCGGAAAGGNAGAGAGCACGTGTTGTCTCCCCTGTGTGAAATTTAGATTTATATGACATATTACGTATAATGACATGAATGTATAAGGGCAACTACTTAGGGGAGGAAGTGAACAAGCATGCATGCGTGGGAAGGGAGATAATGGGGGCGAATGTAAGCAAAGCACATAATACACACAGATGAAAATGTCCTAATTAAACCCATCACTTTATACAATGATTGTATACATATCAAAAAGGAAGAAGGGGACAAACATATTAAGTCATAAGTTGATGAAAACCTTAGGAAACAGCCACATAACAGAGGTTGTTTTGTTTGAGCATCTGCCCACACATCCTTTGGAGCAGATGAAATCTAAGGGAGACGTTGGTTTTTAAATGGTTAAGCTATACTGGCTGGAGGTAGACTGAAGGGCAAAGAGGGAGTCCTCATGATAAGGAGGATTAGAATGAGTGAGATTTTCCTACTGCCCTCATAGCCAGGAGTGATTTACNCTTCGTTTTGCTTCTGTAATCTCCCTCNCATTCTCCCTCAGCTAACTCCCACCCCTTTTGCCTTGAGAAAGAGTTTGAAATAATTTTCTTAATTTCGTCCTTTTCTCTTCTGTAAACATGCTGCTCGTGTATCTCAGTCAAGTAGGCTAAAGTTCAAATCCCTAACCTANCAGTAATAGAAAAGGTCAAAATAATGCTATATAGTCTATAAATATAACTGTAGATCAGGGGTGGTAACAATCCAGGACACTAGCTCCATAGGTCTGCTAGAGTAACAAAATATGTTCTCCATCTCTCCAGATGTACGCTGGTCTTTTTTTTTTTTTTAAGAAGGTCTAATTTATGCAACACATGTGGGCCCTGTGTCAGTCAGTTTTTATGAAATACAATGACCAAAAGCAACTTGGGGAGGAAAGAGTTTATTTGCTTTCATATTCTGAATCACTGCCTTTGGGTTTTATTGCTGTGAAGAGACACCATGACCACAGCAACTATTATAAAGAAAAATATTTCCAGTTCAGAGATTTAGTCCATTATCATCATGGTGGGAACCATGGTGGCACGCAGGCAGACATGGTGCTGGAGAAGGAGCTGAGAGTTCTACATCTTGATCCACTGGCAGCAGGAAGAGACTGCCCCACTGGGTGTGTCTTGAGCATCTGAGACCTCAAAGCCTGCCCCCAGTGACACACTTCCTCCATCAAGGCACAGTTCCTAATAGTGCCACTCCCTATGGGTCTATGGGGGTCATCTTTATTCAAACCACCACAATCACAATCCATTGAGGAAAGCCAAAGCAAGGACTCAAAAGGGGCAGGAACCTGGAGGCAGGAGCTGGTACAGAAGCCTTGGAGGAGTACTGCTTATTGACTGCTCCTCATGTCTTGCTCAGCCTGCTTTCTTATAGAACCCAGGGCTACCAGCCCAGGAATGGCACTACCCACAATTGGCTTGGCCCTCTCACAACAATACTAATTAAGAAAATGCCCTACAGGCTTGCTTGCCTTCAGTCTGGTCTTATGGAGGCATTTCTCAATTGAAGTTCCCTCCCCTCAGATGACTCTAAATTGTGTCAAGTTGACTTAAAACCAGCCAGCACAGCATGCTAACTGATTAACTGTATCTTTTGTATATCCAGAGTCTGGAGACTCAGTGTAAAACTTAAGATTATAGCAAACACCNTGAAACTGTGCCTGGAATGGGGAGGCCCTCTGCTTATAGGCAGCCTCTGACCCCTTCCATGATACACTGTTTTGGTAAAGCCAGTAGACTTGTATAAGGCACCAAGATAGAATGTGAGATAGAATTTGGAAGGATGTTAGGGTTTTGGGGTTGGACGTGTATTTGATTTGGGGATTTTGCCTCCAAGTGTATTTATGTCTTAATTTTTTTCTGAGTAAACAAATACATCTCTTTCTGTTTGTGTGAACTTCATACATAATCCTTGCATCTTCATTACTTCAGTTGCCCCCTCTCCTTCCTCCCATTCCTCCCACGTTCCATCCCTCCCTTATAAATTCATGATCCCTTCTTTAATTATTGCTACATGTATGTAAAGGTACACACACATATCAGTAGGCTGTACAATACAGACATTTATATACAACCTATTAAGTCTGTTTAGTGTTTCTTATATGTACATGTGTCCAGGTCTGACCACTTGTATTGGACAACCTATTCGGAGTTCTTCCTGGAGGAAGCTGTTTCTCCCTCTATCAGGACTGCTTATTGTAAGATGAACTTCTAACCGGTCTTATTAATAAACACGCAGAACAAGAAATAAGGGTAAAAATCTGACAGAGATCAGAGGAATTAGGAGCAAGCCACCACTCGCCTCACCTCACCAACGCTGCCTCTACTTCCCAGGAGCGAAGCGGATCAAAGAGCGAGACTTCCGGTCTAACCTGGCTTTTTATGCCTGTTCATCTGCTAACTAATTTCCTATCCGCACCAAGCTACATCACTTCCTGTCTTGTCTGCATGGATCTTCAGAACTCTAAGGTTGATGCTGGGATTAAAGGCGTGTGCCACCACCTCCTACTGCTAGTTCCCCATGTGACCTTGGAGTCACAGAGAACCAAATGGATTAAGGGCGTGTGCTAANTTGCATGGCTATTGTTTTTCTACTAGTGGCTGGCAGCCCCGTTTTTCCTCTGACCCTCAGATAAATTTTATTAGGGAAGACAAATAAAATATCACCACAGCTTATAGCTCTTATCTAGAGTTGGGACCATGTAGACGTTGCCCTGTTCACATTGGCATGACAATTGTTATTGTCAGTAGACAGGAGGACTTGTAGAGATTTCTTGGGTGCGTTTTCCCTATTACATCTAGGGGATTCTACCCATCAATAAACATCCCATAATTTTTTAGATTTTTTTGGCCTAAGGTGGCAGTACACAACTGTAACCATAGCCCTAGCACTCAAGAGAGGGAGGCAGGAGGACTTGAAGTCAAAGGTCATCCTTGGCTACCTATCCAGTTTGAGGTCAGCTTAGGCTACATAAGACCCAGCCTCAAAATAAGAATGTAAATGTTTGAAATTTTTTCGCACTAAAATTAACTTTTTGGCTATATTTGAAGATTTCAGTTATGACAGCATCAGGCCTCCAAAACAAGGTAGCCATCCTTTCAAAACAGGGTGGCCACCGCAGTTCCCATGATGCAAGTCTCACACCTGGCCTGTTTCACTCATTATTTTTAAATTGCAGATGCTGTGGGAAGACTGTTAGTTTGGCATGCAGGTGGCTTCCGTGTCCCCTGCAGGGAACCAGCTGCCTGCTCAACACCCAGAATGAAACAGAGGGTCCAGAGCACAGGAGTGGACTGCCAGCCTTGCTTGCAGCAAGGTTGCTGACGTGACGTGACCCCAACCTTTTCCTTACTAGAGGAAGCAGAAAAGGGGCCCTGGCTNTTTGCCAGACAGTTTCCCAAGGCAGGTAAGGAACCCCAGAAAGATGCACCGCTGCAGACAAGCAGGATCGCTGAACAAAGGAGCCGCTTAATGACTGAGTCCTGCCTGTGGTTGTTAGCTTGCCAGCCTCAGTCCAAGAGCAGGCGGAGACCCCCCACACTTGCTGGCCTTTCCTTCCCACACCTGCTGGCCTCTCCTTTCCAAGCAAACAGCCTCTTAGCAGCAGCTCCGATTCCCTGCATCTGCTAGAAGCCTCAGAGGTACAAAGGATCCTCAGAGGCAGGCAGAGTGCAGGGGCAGAGCAGAGAGGATCCCGCAGGAGCTGGCTGTGCAGCAGGCAGGGGACAGCGGCTGTGCTCAGCAGCAGAGCCCCAGCAGCTACGGTTGTCTCTGGGCATCTTTGCTGGGCCCAGGGAGCCTCCTTGGCATTCTGGCTGCATCAATAAAGCAGCAAGCCTTGCTCTTGGCTCCCCGATGCACACAGGTTCCAAATGGCCTTTGTCTCCAGCATCGCAGCCTGCAGACAGAGGTGGGCATCTTACCAGCTGTGGACGCACAAGATGAAGCCTCTGATTGGTGAGGGCAGCGGAAACCTCAATACTCAGCTTCCCTGGAGGGAAAGGTAAGGAGGAGGAGACAGGTCTGGATGCTGCATTTGCGCTCCCCCCGCACCAATGAAGCCCTTCCCCACTGGCTNGAGAAGACTTAGCTAACCTTGGCCCAGTTCCTAGACCAGCCGGTGTTTCCTCACTCTACCAGCAGCAATTATGTCCCTTTGGAGCCCCGCTCTTATTTGGGTGCTGGAGCTACACAAGNGCTGACCAATGAAGAAACGTGAATGGGGGAGATGGCAGGCTTGCCTGGCAGAGCAGCTCAGCCATGCTCTTTGGAAACAGCCCTCAGGGGGACAGGTGCAGTCTTNAATCATGACCTTCTGTTCATTTCCTGTGGTCTCACTCTCAGGCATCCCATGGGCCTCGGGTTGGGCTTNCACACAGGGTACCCCCGTCTCATGCTCCTTTGTCCCAGAGCCCAGAATCTCATTTATCCAATAAAGGAGCGCACCTCTTGACATAGCCACCTTGTCACTTCTAATTACTACCTCCCATCAGCAGCACTGGCCACACTTTTCAATCCTCCATCACAGCTTCCTTTACGTGGCGTTTCTAGCCTACTCTGAGATGTTATTAGCCTGAATGGGCAAAGAACCAAGCCACCAACCTGAGATAAAGTGCCAAATGGATGGCCTTGCCTAGATACCGGCCAGGTGGAAAGATATCCATTGGGTAAGAAAATGAAGCTGGTGGAAATGTTAAGATGCCTCGGTCGTAAGGCACAAGGTGGGTGCTGGAAGTGGTGTTGCCAGGGGCTATGGCTTTAGCACTGTGAGGAGAAGGGTAAATTCCACATTCTTCAGTTAGTTTTGGAGCTCACAACCAGGTGCACTTTGCATTTACTTGCATTGGGCCTTTCTTGTCTCCTTTCTGTTTGGTACNATCTCCCTAGGAGCCCTGAGATGTGTGTCAGCGTGGTGCACAGGCATCACAGTGAAGAGCAGCCTGCTGGATTTCTACTTGCCCTGTATGATGCAGGATCTCTAACAGTAGGTTTCTGATGCTTTGGGGGTGCCAAGCTGCTTCCTGGATCTCCACAGACAACATCAGTCCTCTCCTTGGTGAATTCTCTCATGTCTGGGTAGAGAATTTTCCATGGGCAGGGCAAGAAATAATCAGCAGAGAAATGTGGAGCACCTTCCTCTCAGCTGAGGGACCATGGATGTCCACATTAGGGCTCTCTGGTCCTCCCCACACCTCTTGAGGCCACTGATTTCCTTTTCACCCTATTTTTCTCTCATGATCAAAGGCACTCTTTGTTATGGGTAACTAGACAAACACAAAGCTCTGGAGAACCAATGGTTGTGGGTCTTCTATCTGAGAATATCCTTGGATAAAGTGGCTTTTGCAAGGCTCTCCAAGAGGGACCAACTTAGAATGGCTTGTCTGGACATACATGCAAAACCAGGAGAGAGGCTTCAATTCCCTTCTAAAAGGTTGTCCCTCTTTTCCGATCTCCTCCTTTAAAAAATAAAGAGCTAGCCAGACTTCTTTTGTCAAGGGTAGGTATGCATTGTCTAGTCACAGAATCACAGCTCGGTCTTTATTCAGTGAGTAAACAGTCTGACTGACTCCCAGTGATTTGGGATAAGAGCTCAGTATGAGTGTGGTAGAGAGAAGAAACAGTCCCCACTCATTCGCTTTTGTGTGACAGTCCAATTAAAAGCCACCCTCCAAGGCCATGCAGGTCCTAATGAACAGTTGCAAGTGTTCAAATCCACATAACCTGAGGAACTTGGGAACTGGCTCCTCAAATAACTGTGTGGTTTGGAATGGTTTTGTTTTTCCAGTGTTGAACAATAAGCTGATTAATTCACATTTTTCAAAGTCAGTTTTAAACCCTATTTTTTTTCTTTTTTAACATCTACAGAAAACCTGGAAGGGAATACGAATTCCTTCCTGGAAAACACATCTCCCTTCCTGCCCTCCCCGCACCCTCTGATAAATAACACGGGCTTGCAGCGATTTGCCAACAGCAGCTCCAGGCATGAGGCACAACATCTGTTAGTGAGACGCTGGAGAGACAGTGGAAGGCATGCTGGCTGCCTGCCCACCTTCAGACTCCAGATTTTTGCTGACAAGGCTGTCAATAAATGGGCAGATGGCATGGGCTCTGCTGGCAGGAGAGTTCAGTTACCCCGACTCCAGACATTATCTCCAGTCCATGGTGCACTGGGCTGAGCCCTTCACTGGACCATTAAAGCTGCTCCTTGATGGAGCACAGAGAGCCAAACTAGGAAGGAGGAGGCACTCGCCTCCTTTAATTACATTAACTGAGTCTCTCCTGCAGTTGGCAGGCAGAGTGAGTGAGATTAGCCCTTGTGACCACAGAAGTGGGGGGAGCACACACTACATGTTGTGATGTTTAAACCTGGGCATCTGACTCTCAGGAGCTGTGTACCTCCCTGAGGATAGAGTTTATCGTGAAATAAACACTCACTAAGATGTATCTAGGTGTCTCTGCAAGCATGCAGGCTCTTGCATTGTCTTACAGAAACTGTATGCAAACATGCCGCATCGGCCAGTATTCTCTAGCCAGAAACAGCTCTGCTAACTCACACAGATGTCCTCTGGTGGTGACTTGGGGAAAACACCCTCTGCCATCTGAGGATGGTTCCAGCTTGTGGTGACTGCAGTTTAATCTCAAACTCATCAGGCTGAGGCAGATGAGGATGTGATCTGAAAGCAGTTATTTAAGCAATTGGCCCTGTTTTACCATGTATGCAGAAACCAGCTGTTGAAAGTAATGCTTTCGATGCTACACACTCGAGCTGTGTTGAAGTTACAAAGTGCCTTTGCATACCTTAAGAGGGTGGTTTTAACTGAGGGTGACTTTGCCCCTCCCCTTCATGGCACAATGCCTGGAAACACACTAATGTCTCTAGGGCAGAGGGCAGTGATGCTGCTGAGTGTCTCCCCTGCACAGGATTCATCCACAACAAAGAACTATTCCAACCAGAGTGTTGGCAGTGCCAGGGTTGAGAAGCCTGCATCAGGACAAAGGGATGAACATTTCTCGAATCCCTTGAAAAGGGGAGCTGAGACAGAGCAGCTGCTGGGTATACACAAAGGGAGCTGGGGATTTGCTCTTACCGTCTCAGGTAGACTCACTACAATGTCGTTATTCTGAATGCTATTCACTATTCACTAAAGGAGCAGTTCCCCCAAGTTCTTACCGCTGTCCTTTCCATCANATCTGAACAATGAAACATCACATCCATGAAAGCCATATGAGTCTAATTCATGTTTATCAAATGAGACTATCCACCTGCCGCCACACTGGGATGAACTACAGAGTCTTAAATGGAAGCATGCTTTAAAACTTGTCGCTGGGTATTGTGGCTTATGTCTGTAATCCCAGGCTTCAGGAGGCAGAGGGAAGAAAACTCCATGAGTTCCAGGCCAGCCTGAAGTGCAGAATGGTACT
>LZPO01066298.1:104822-116282 GCA_001675575.1 Neotoma lepida
ATGAGATTAAAAAAAACAATGAAAATGAGGAACAGAGAAAAGGAAATGCTTAATCCATGCCTCAGTCAGGATGATTTCTAAGGGAGGCGGCGTGTTATGGGGACAAAGAAGAAAGATGGTTGATGCTATCAGTAAATACACTGTTTTCTGGTCCCCATTTTTCTGTGCAGCCAAGGAGGATAAAATTAAGAAAGCACAGAAAGCCTTTACTAAGAATGGAGCCAAGACAGAGTGTGATGCTGCTGCTGAAGTCAACAGACAGCATCGCTCCTGGGACTTCTTTGGTAAGAGTCTAGTGTCCTGCTTCACTCCACAGGTGAAGAGCGCACAATAACAAAAGATATAGGTTCAGATAGTGGAAGACCCAAGAGCTCATCATGCAGGGAGTGTCTCAGAAGTGACTCAGTTAGAGGCCTGGAGTGTGGAGATGGTGGTGAAGGAATGATCGTGGCTGAATCTGCATATGATCCCTTCCCACAAACCCTCACATCCGCTGAGTCATAGTATCTGAGCCATGTCCTGGACACTGGTTTTTTAGTGACTTCAAATGAAGTCCTGAAAGACTTTCCCCAAATCACTCCTGCAGACACCTTAGCCCCTGGCAGTGGACTGGGCACAGGATTCAGCTCTTGGATTCATTTACGGCTTCTATGTTTGTTTCCTCCTCCTCCTCTGGACCCCTTGCCTGTCATCTGCTCAGGATCTTTGAGCTGGAGGAGAAAATGGACAAAGAGTGGCAGTGAAGAGCTGAACTGAGACTAAGAGGAGGAGGGCACAGTATGTGTTGTTACTCTCCTGCAGCNCCCTTCTACCCTGTGTTTGGAGAGCAAACTGGTTGTCTCTGAAAAGGCTCTGCCTGCTAGTCCCCATCTGCCCCATGCACAGGATCAAGTCCACTGTGTGACAGCATTGGCTCGTACTCTAGAGAGTAGNTGTATCTAAATACCCAGGAAATACAGGAATGGGAGGAGCCAAAGTGAATTTTCACTGGGCCTAAAGATGGGAAAGATGATTCATCATGGAAGGAACATAAGACAAAGTAAACCATGGGGCCACACAGAGGAAGACTCCAAACGGTTGTGGTAAAGCAGAGGCCACAGAGAAGACAAGGAAAGAGAGAGGACCAAGGGCCTTGAGCTTGACAGGAACAACGTCACAGTGGATAAATGTTGGCANGAGGTTTGGAAAGATGTGGAGCAATTGTTGCAAAGGTCCAGTGGTATTCGAAGTTGCCTGTCATACACCCATAGTGCATGTGCTTAGCTGAAAAAGTCGGAAGCAGGGCAAGATATTAGTATGCACCAGAGAAACAGGAATCCTTCTCCATGACGCCAGCCCATCTCCTCCATTTAGCTTCTTTTAACAATGTCTTACAGAAGTGACACAGACAATGTGTGCAAATGTGAGTCCTGCTGCCACATGCTCTTACTGTGGTGGCTGTCACCAGCTGCTGCACAGATAGCTCAAGGGAATGAATTCTGGAAGAATTTTTGAGAATAAAAAGTTGCTGAGAGAGTTTTCTCTTCCATGTCAGTGTTTCCCTATGGGTTTACATGATCTGTATGGAGATTTGTAATGGGAGACCCATTGAGAATGCCATTGAAAAGTTAGGGCATATCAACACCATTGTGAGAGAAATGGGAAGATTCTAGAAATGTGTGCATAACCTTTCCTTAACTGGAATTCTTTCCAGTAGAGGCTCTCAGATGTGTTGAACCTCAACTACTAGAAAGACCTTTTAAACCATAGATTACCATACCCATGCCCAGATTGGCAAATATGAGAGTCTAGGTTGAAATTTTGCATTTTTAATGAAATACCCAGTGATGCTGGTGTAGCTTCGGAAACAAAACAAAACCAAAAACCAGGTTGGCGCCAAACATCTCTTTAAGCATACTTTCTCTAGACAGCAGAACTCTGGTTAATAAAAGCTAACTTACTTATCTGGGTTCATCTGAGGCAAAGAAAGGGTTAAAGTACAAGTGTAATGGGAGATGATCCCCGAAAACCATGGAGGTTTCAATAGAGATAAATAAAGAGGAGCAGTGAGGGAAAGGACCTGGAAAAGAAAAAAAGAAAAAAGGAGTTTCAAGAACCTGTTTACCACTGTGGGCACCTAAAATTTCATAGATGACTCTGAGTGACAACGAGAAACCAGGTACCTCCATGTGAGTCCCTCTGGGAGTGGTCATGAGGGAGTACTGTGACTAAGCCCACTAACCATTAATTGAAGGCTGCTCCAGGGATGTTGGTTGCTTAGCATGTCTGCCTGGCCATAGTGGCTGGCAGGCAAACTCTGAACCTTCCAGGTCTATTGAGATAGTAAGACCTCCCNCANCAAGCACAGCACCAAGGTGGAGGTTNCTTGCAANCAAACACAAAGACTCTTGTGTTGGCTTNCCCTGAGAATGTGGGTGCTCCTTCAGGCAGAAGCTGATTGACCTCTATGTTCATAGGTCATTGTGTCTAGGAGGACATCTAGAAGGTGTCCTCCATGTGAACACTCTGTTCTCAGATCACAGGTGCATGCTACAGAGTTAAAGAAACACGAAAGAGTTATTTGAGAGACAGGCACATTCACAGTCACCCTTCCCTCAACACCTCTATCCAATGTAAGTTCCCACCTCCACCCTCCGCCAAGCACCACTGTACTGNCTGTCAANGTGCTGGCTGGGCTCTTGCCCACAATGCTAGCCTCAGGACCCTAACCTGAAGATCAGGCCNCTCTTGTTTCCACANCATCCCAGTTTCTCCTGATAAAACCCAGACTCCTCTGACTACATTCATCTCTTTGGTGCCAATAGCACACCCTCCTCTATTCCTACAGGAAGTTGAAGCAAGTTGAATACTTAGGTTCAACTCTTGTCCAGGAATCTTCACATATAATCTCCTCCCTGACTAGAACACCTGTCTCACCTCGACCACCTTCAGATACTTGCCAACTAGGAGTCTGGAAGATCAGCCAGTTTGCCTGATATTCCTCTGTTTTAAGGCAATAACTTTTGTAAACATATGTTAACCTAACTACTTGTTTGATCTTTCTCAAGTCTGGTGGCAAGGAACATTTTTTTTAATCCTTCTTTATTGAGAGTGCCACCTAGTGACTTTGTTACATAAAAATCCTCCAGGCTGCCTGGCATCCTCTGCCATGCCACATGAGCGAGTCCAGTTGGTGCTGTCAACTGGCCTGGCAGCAGCCATGTTGGGAACTGCCTGCCTCCTACAGACAGCTCAGCTTCCCTTGTCTGCTTCTATTTTTGTTAGCAATGGGGGAAAAATAGCATCACTGGTGTTTTATAATTGGAAACATGACCTATATATTCTTGGCTGCCCCAACCTTTCCTAGAAGGGGTGAAAAAGTGAAATGTAATTTCAGAAACAACAGCTTTCTCATCTGAATACGTAGCACTAATACCTCCAGGTTAATTAAGGACAATGAAATGTGGTTGACAGGGAAACAATGTGGGTCAGACGCAGAAAAGTTGGATTCTAGAAGTACAAGNCTTCCAAGAGGAAACTGAAGACTAGGCAGNGAGCCTGAGGCAGTCACGGGAGTTTTAAATAGCTGGCTCTACTTATGTCGTAGGGTGAGCTTTCTGAACCCAGCACAGGGAGGGGGCAGTTCTGTGAGGCCTGGAAAACCAGCACAACAGTTTTAATCCAGCCCCTGATAAATGAAGATCCCAGCACCTGCTCGAGTGACCTTGAGCAGAGAACTTTAGTGACAGGAAGGATGCTGCCTCCTGCTTCTGAATGGTGCAGAGTTAGGAAAAGGGCACATATAGAGCAAACCTGTAAGTGACCCTTAGTTTTCCGGGAAGCTACTGTCTGTGACTCTCCTGTTCCTCTCCATCTCTCCCTGTGGGTCTCTAATGTGGAGGTGCAGTCCCAGAGGCTCCCTGAGCTGATGAAAATATGATCTGACAGCCAAAAGTGGGATGTGCCCCACCTTGGTCTCAGGGTCCTTGACATGATGAGTTCCTGATGGCAGGGATTCTCTAAGCTGAAACTTTACTCTGAGNCCCCCAAGTACCAGTTGGGATTCAGCCTGGGTCCTGGCACCACCCAGCAGCCTGGAGCTGGTTCACTACCAAGGAAGATAAGTTATGCAGAGTTCCAGACAGTCCCAGTTGAAGAGAGGTGTTGAGGTAGATATGGCTGGACTTGCCACCAGAAGCAGCTGGCTAGGAAGCTCCTCCCAAGTGCCCCACCACTGTNTTCTCTTGATGACAGCTATTTCCTATCACTTCTTTCTGTGGGATTCTTAAGGTTCTACATCCAACCCTACCTGACTNGCTTGGTCGTCTTAGATATGTCATTTTCTGAGTCTGCATTTGCTTCAGGAAAGTGAATACAGTGACTCCCTGGATTTGCCTCTACAATTCTTCACTCTCTGCTCTTGTCACAGAGCCTATCAGCGACTCTCTTTAGCCCTAGGGCAAAAAATGAACCTGCCACAAAAGTAGATCATTGACCTTCCTTGTAAGGTGACTGACTAAGAAGGACAGAAGTGGCAGCTGCTAATGGCCATCATCTCTTCTATCACCCTTTCCNTGCCTGTGATCTGCTCTCAGCAGGTTTTGACTTGNATGATGTCTTCCTGACTTCTAGGGATTCTGGTGGGGCTGCCAATCAACCGTTCTGCTCTGTGCCCCCCACAGTTAAGCAAGCATGGGCTTCAGCACAGCATTCCCCAGAGTGAGCCAATCNAGAGAAGACACAAATAGACAATCATCAGCTAATTTTTCCTTTACATGTAGAGAGTCCTGGAGANTGTANANACACGGCCGATGTCCATTTCCTCAGCGACACGGGGGAAATGAGTGGAAAANGAAGGCAAACTGAGCAAGGTAGAGAATCGGGAGTAACGTTCTTANATGCTGTTCGTCTGGATCCCTGCACCTCCCGTGCCCTTCCCAGGAAGTCATCCCTCTACCACAACCCCATTTTTGTTTTGGTTTTCCAAGCTAGTGTAAAGTAGCTGCTTGTGTCTTAAATCCGAGAGTACCCCGAGTCATACAAACCCCTTGCTTAGTCCTAATCCTTCCAGATGTGGAACCAGCCCTCAGTGGTTTTCGCTATCCTAATTTTCTTCCTGGCACAACAACTCCATTGCTTGGTCTTTCTGCCAATCCTCATGTACCCAAGGGTCTTCAAAGCCTTGCAAGTTCTTCTGATCCTCTTTCAAAAATACTTTTAGGTGCATGTGTGTGTGTGTGTGCATGCATGTGTGTCTGTGTGTTGCATGTGTATGTGTTTATATGTGTGTATACATGTATATGCACATGCATGTAGAGGCTGGAGGTTGATGGTGGAAGTCTTCCTCTAATGGTCTCCACCTTATTTGTTTCTTGTATTGAAAATAATTTTTCCTATAATCTATTCTGATCACTGTTTCCCTTCCCAGATCTTCTCAGTCCCTTTCCACCCATCTAACTCCATGCCTTCTTTCTTTTTCTCTCTCTTTAGAAAAAAAAATAAGCAAATTTTAAAAAAAACAGAATTTTCAATAAAAGGAAAGAAAAAGAAAAAACATGAGAAACACATACATACATGCACACATACAAAAATAAAATACATAAAAGCACAAAATCGGAAACCATAATACACAAGCAAAGGGCTAGGAAGATTTTTTTAAAATGCCCAAACAAAGCAATATGAGACCAAGGTACAAAAGTATTANTACGTTCATTTTGTGTTGGCCATCTACTGCCGGGCATCCCACCCTGAAGGGTGGTTTATATACCCAGTGAGACTTGATTGGAAAAAAGTAAATTTTCCTTTGCAAGCAGATGACAATTGGAGANAGCTTCTTGGTTAGAGATGAAAGCCTCTGTCCATTTCCCCCTCTCAGTGCTGAGACCCCTTCTACCTTGAACCTACCTGTATAGGCCCTGTGCATGCTACCACAGTCTCTGTAAACTTCTATGTGCATCAGTCNTGTTGTGTATAGAAGGCCTTGTTTTCCATAGTGTCTTCCCCATTGGCACTTACAATCTTTCTGTCTCCTCCTCTGCAGGGTTCCACNAGCCCTGAGGGGAGGGATATGTTGGAGATATTCCATTTAAGACTGAGTGTTCCAAGGTCTCACTCTCTGAACATTGCTCAGTTTTAGGTCTGTATTAGTTCTCATCTACTTGCAGGAAGAAGCTTCTCTGATGATGGCTGAGCAAGACACTGATCTATGGGTATAGCATAAGTCTTTAGGAATCATCTTACTAGTGTGTTTCTTTAGCACAACAATAGTATTTGGTTNTGCTAATGGCCTATCCCAAACCCATGGCCNGTCACGTCTCAGGTTCTTGACCACTCAAGCCCTGTCAAGCATGGGTTCTATCTCATGGAGTGGGTCTTAAATTAAATCAGATAGTGGTGGTTTACTCCCACAATATTTGTGCCATTATTTCATTATTTCATCATTTCATTATTTCATCAGTGTATGTGGGCAAGTAGTCACCACTGTAGATCGAAAGGTTTGTAGCTGGGTTGGTGGTTACCTCTCTTTTCTGGTAGCATGTAGCATACCTTCCAGTATCATGAACACTAGTCAGTAGGGATGAAGGCTCCAGTTAGGCAGCAGCTCTACCNCTCCATACTCNATGAGCTACGTAAGTGTTGTCTTCAGCAACAGGGGCTTACCATCACTTTATGAGAAAGCAACCAATAGCGTTGGCAATAGCCTGAGTTGTTTGAGTGTTTCAATGTGTCCCCTTTGGCCAACCACTCAATTAGATATAACTCATTCCTGGCACTGGAAGTTTCATTTTTCATCTTATTTTTTTGTGACATGATCTCTCACTGGACCTGGAGAGCACTGATTAGACAAGATAAGCTGTCCAGCAAGCCCCAGAATCCCTCTTGTTTCTTCTTCCCCACCAGTGGGATTACAGGTGCACATCACAGTGCCTGGCTTTTTATATAACTGCTGGGTATCCAAACCCAGATTCGCATCTTTGTATGGCAATCACTTACCAAAAATCCCTCTGGATTTGTGTCTAGATCCNACACAGATCTCCAGACGGCAAATGCCAACTCTGACCAGCTTAACCAAGGCTACTAATCTCAAACTCACTTCTGTGAGTGGCTTCCATTCCCCTGTCACGAGGAAAGTAACAGAGACATACTACATGTATACATCACCCATGCTAGCAACTGAGTCTCATTGAGTCCATCCAAATCTGATTTTTTAGAGCTCCTGCTGCTGCAGGTTATGAGAAGACCATGCAGTTTTTAGAACCTTAAATTAACACATCAAATGTAATAACCTCACACCTTAACTTTCCATGAATAACCACATCCAGTTTAAGTGTGTCTTTTGGCAAAGCCACAAAGACCAAGGAAAATACTCCTTAATGACCAATTTTCATAAAAACAGCTCTGGAAAAATATTAAGGCCTTTTGGAATGCAACATACAAAATGCAATTTTACTTTTCCATCTTTCCCCGGGTTTCAGGCCGCAGAGGCAATCTGATGGGCTTACGACTCTCTATGTAGGTCACTGGCGCGTGTCCACCTGAGAATCATTTTCCATGAGATTTTTGCTCAGGAAGTGAACATATCTAAATTGTAAAGTCTCTTTTGGAGAGGCTGGTATTCAAGTGGGAAAAAATAGACACTTGTCTTTTAAGCTGTGTTAGCAACGTCGGTTCTGTTTTGGCATGTGTTCAACCTGATGATAATTACAGACGTGACCACTCCAGCTCCGTGACTATCACACAGCCAAAAACTGTATGGGGGAGGGTGGTGGCAGGGGACAAATTGTGGTTCTGTTTACAATTCAAAAGTGCGCTTTCTAGATTTATGCCCAGAGGCCTCTTGCCATTTGCTGTTTGGCCAGAGCTTCCTGGAGATGTTCCTCATGTAATTATTTCCATGCAATTTCACAGAACCCTCCTGCTCGCCGATGGGGGTGCCCAAGAAGAGAATGAAAGAGGCTCCAGAGCCAGAAAACCATGGAATCTGAGTTCTCAAAATGAGGAGTAGGGAAAGTGAAGAAGGGACTTGGGATGATGTTTCCAATTCTGTCTAGACGTACACTCATCTTCTAAGTTCCGAGGCCAGTGAGGAAGGCATATTTGCCTTTACTTTCTTCTTTACTTTACTTCTCTCTGCTGCCATCTAATGCAGGGTTAATTATACTAATCTTATTGCATGTCTCCTTAACGAATGTCACCCTGACACAGTCTGCAGAGGAGACTGAGACACCCTGACACAGATGCTGTGTGTCTTTAGCCAGGTTATGAATGACCACCTGTACGTGGAAGACGCTAACCGTGAGCCTAGGTGGAAGAACCGTTAGGGTGGGAGCTGGGGAGACGGCTTAGCAGGTGAAGGTGCTTGCTGCCAAGCCTGACAACTGAGTTCAATTCCCAGAAATGACATGGTTGAAGAAGAGAAGTGACTCCCAAACGGCATCCTCTGACCTCCACACACACCACCACACANGTCCTTCCAACTAAATAAAAAAAATGAATGCAGCCAAATTGTTATGGTTTGACTGTAAAGGGACACTTAAAGGCTCACAGTTTAAGTGTTTGGTCTGTAGCTNGCAGTTCCATTTTAGAAACTAGGAGATGGGACCCAGCTAGGGACACTAAGTTAGTAGGGCTAAACCTTGAAGGTCTAACCTGGTCCCCAGCTCCACCTCCCACTCCTTGTCAGTCAGACAGAAGCTGCTCCACCGTCCTTTTTCTGCATGATGGACTGAACCCTCTAAACTGTCGGCCAAAGTCAAGTACTCAGTCACAGTGACCAGAAAAGTAACCAACACAAGAATATCCCACCTTTGGTGATGTGGTATGAAATATGACTTCTAGGTATCAAATATTTTATGCCAAAAGCCAACATCTTAACTTTAACACAAAAACAAAAAAAGCAATCAATTTGCAAATCTCTTTTAACTTACTTTGGTTCATGCTTTCCCCAACCTTTCAGCACTAAAAAAAAAAAGTATCTTTTCTAAATTTCTTATTTTTAGTTAATATACATGATATCTGAGCTGCAAGCATACAATCCTTATTTTCTTTTCAAAACAGCATTTGCTTTCAGAATTCTTCTTCTTGTGCCCTGATTTGAAAGCTTTAAGATTTTCTTGTCTAGTTTCTCTGCAAATTGCTAGTGCATGAACACAAACTGTTCCTTAGTAAACAGGAAAATTCCAACATTTTAGAAACATATTTTCAGCTATCTGTGATTTCTTTCTCATTTTTTTCATTTGATTAAAAAAGAAATCTTAATTGCTAGAAATGTAGACAAGGCTGGTGTGAGAGGTTAGCAAAAAAATACTTAAAATTAAAAAGAAAATCATCTGGAAAAAAAATACACTCAAAAGCATCTAAAGGAAGTCAAAATTACCATAGATCTTANATCTTTTCTAAATTTCTTATTTTTAGTTAATATATATGATATCTGAGCTGCAAGCATACAATCCTTATTTTCTTTTCAAAACAGCATTTGCTTTCAGAATTCTTCTTATGCCCTGATTTGAAAGCTTTAAGATTTTCTTGTCTAGTTTTTCTGCAAATTGCTAGTGCATGAGCACAAACTGTTCCTTAGTAAACAGGAAAATTCCAACATTTTAGAAACATATTTTCAGTTATCTGTGATTTCTTTCTCATTTTTTTCATTTGATTAAAAAAGAAATCTTAATTGCTAGAAACGTAGACAAGGCTGGTGTGAGAGCTTAGCAAAAAAATACTTAAAATTAAAAAGAAAATCATCTGGAAAAAAAATACACTCAAAAGCATCTAAAGGAAGTCAAAATTACCATAGATCTTATCACAAAGCTGAAATACAGAACTTGGAGTTACAAAAACAATTTTAATACAGAAAAACATTTTAATTTACTCAACAGCCTCTTAGGTGGCAGAACAATGTTTGATTAGCACACAGTTAGAAAGCGATATGGAGTCGCCAGCCCCAGATGAACGTTTATGGTGAAGTCGTTAAACAGTCATTAAAGTGTTTAAACTATAAAATTGCCATCAATGAACATGCCACATTTGATGTATTTTGACAGATCGTTTGAGAATCCACTTTGGTAGAATTGCCTGGCTTTGACCCTTTGCTGTAGTTTGTCCCCANAACCAGCTTCCATGGACATTGGTCTTCAGGCTGGCTACCCTCCTATCTGTTCATTCCTCCTGGCACTTCCAGCTTGATCTTAAATCCTGACCAAATCCACAGTCATCTTTGGAGCTGTCAGGTTGGCTTCCTTGTCTCAGGATGTGGCTGGGGTCGTGGTTGTTCATNATAGTACCTCTGAGTTCATGTCTATCAATCTTCTCCTGCATCATTTCTTCAGGATTTGGACNTTTTCTCTCAGGTTATAATACAGAAAGGACTGCTGTTGAGCAACTGACTTTTATTTTGAGATAAGTCCAGGCAGAGAAGGTACTCCATGGCAATTGAGGGCCNCAACTCTAAAATCCCCACTTCCATGCTTGGAGCAGGGTTATTCTCCTTCTTTATGTGAGAGGGTCATTCCAGGGCTACAGAAGGGAAACCTGGGGATTTTCTGAAATTACAAAATCTCTCCTGTTAGCCTAGTACAGGATGACAATGTAGGATAGAGAGAAACACNCTGATGGACATACAGGCCATCTAAGCTCCATCTGGGATGCCACAACTGTGTGACCCCAGCACACAGTCCACTCCTCAGAACTTGGCTCCTGTCACTGTTCTTGGTGAAGCCTCTCTGATGACAATTGGGCTAGGCAATGATCTATGAGTACAGCACAAGAATCATTTCATTGATTTTTTTTTCTTTTTTGCCATTCATGTGTGGTTCTATCCCTATAATTTAATTCTAAAGGTGAGAAGTGGGAATCTAGTTTTACAATTTTTAAGACTTTGTCATTAGAAGGACAAGCATGGCATGGCTCTCCCTTTAATCAAATATTCTTCTCTGGTTTGTAAAAGGAGCTTTGTGATAGTTTTTGCCACATGTGGACAGGAAGATATGCATGGATATTTTCTANGGTATAGTTCATAACAGTAAAGAGAATATCCCTCAGGAGTGAAATGAGTAAGTAACTTTGAATCCATTTGTATAGCAATGAAAATAACTCAGTGGGGCCACAAGGGAACTCTTCAGTTAGAATGCTGAAAGAAAATTAAAAGTTTAGACTCATGATTTTTCTTTCTTTTTTTTTTGGAACTATTTCATAGGAGTGATAGCACACAACACACAGAACAATACAATATGCTTAAAATCAATAAACTCTTAATTATGAAGGGAGCTCCAGGTAGCCAGGAAGCAAATCAAGGATGAGTACCCAGGGGTGTCTACTTCAGTTTTGCTTTCAAAACAATAGAAAACAAAACCTAAAGTGATATAGTTCCTTATGAAGCTGAGTAACTTAAGGGTAAGGGGGGAGAGAAGGAGGGAGAGAGAGAGACAGAGACAGAGAAAGAGACAGAAAGAAAGACAGACAGACAGACAGAGACACATAAACACA
>LZPO01066298.1:117072-131219 GCA_001675575.1 Neotoma lepida
GTTTTTTTAAATCTGATTTTAAAGATAGGAATATTGCTTAATACATTAATTATCTGAATGCACAGGTTAGCCAGGGAGAATTACTGATGGTTTGGTAACACAATTTATAGGAAGAAAACTGACTAATGTGTAATGACTTTTCAACTATTTACTCATGAAGCCCTCTTGACAAATGAAATGGTAAGGTATGCAGAGAAAGGGGCAATGACACCCTAGTCACACCAGACCCTTTCGTAGGTAGAGAATTGTCTTCCTTGAAAATATTCCCATGATGAATGCCTAGAGTGGAAGGTGAGCCTCTCCAGGCCTGCCTCCAGTCCTGCAGAGACATAGGGTTCATAAGCTCACCTGGAGATGATGGATCTAGGCTTGCCCAGGTGTCCTGTGGGGAGCTGGTAAGGAGCGAGGTGAGTTAAGAGAAGCTCTGTAGCTGGAAAAGTAGCAGGAGACTAACTAGCAAAATGTGCCCCCTCCGCAGAGCCATCCCCCTGGGAAACCCTATCAAACTCATGGATATATGAGAATTTGATGTAGAAACCAAACAAGTTGCTTCATGTCAGAGCCAACTTCATGTGGCAGAGAATGCTAAAACCCAACAGTTATGGAAGACTGTATTAGTTCCTGTGACCAAACACCTGACAGAGGCGACTTAAAATGCTCACAGTCTGACAGGATACAGTCCACTGTGGCGGAAAGGCACGGCAGCAGGTGGCTCCATGGTGCAGAAGTGTTCAGCTCAGACTCCTCCCCTGGCATCTCAGCAGACTAGGAAGCAGAGAGCACATAGTAACCGAGGCCAAACTGTAAACCTCAAGGCCCACCCAGTGACCTTCTTCATCCAGTGAGGCAACACCTCCTAAAGGTTCCACAACCTACTAAAACTGCCCCACCAGCTGGGGACCTAGTATTCAAACACATGAGCTAATGGGGGACATTCAAACCACAACAAAGGGCAAAAGGATGTTTGCTTCCCCTGGACTGGACATAAAGTTGGAGAATAGTTCACTGTTTCAAGAAGACTTGGAAGGGTACCAAAGGTCATTAAGGAATGTAGAGGTAGTCACATCTCAACAACTAGCATGGATAAAACCTAGGCTGCTCTGAGGAGCAAGTGGGGAAAAGGGTATGATGGGAGAGGCTGAGGAGAGCCTTTGCCTTCATCTCCATTCCAGGCTCCCCTGACAACCCAGGACCCCTGTGAAAATGCAAGCTCAGGAAATCATGCCGCACCCATTTTACAGATTCANACCCAGGCACTGAGCAGAGAGGTTATCAACCCAACATGTCCTGGATCCCAGCTTTCCTAATGATGGCCATGTGCTGCCTGGTGAAGTGAACTGCATCACTATCTCAGCTGGGTAGAACTGGTAGCATCAGAGCCTTGAGAGAACACAACATGGATTGCCAGCTTTGGGGAATGGATATGGAGAAGTGAAGAGTGAACGGCGGTGAGGAACAGGGCACCACCCTACAGGACAGAACCCAAAGCAATGAGTGACACACAAAAAAGAAATTCATGTCTTACAATTTTGCTTGGAGCTGAACTACTTCAGATAAAAAGATGGCAGGGACCTGCCAAGGCCACGCCTGTGTGCCCTGGAAAGCTTTGGGACAAATAGTCTCCTCCCAGCCTTGCTGTATGCCCAGGGGAAGATTTACAGCAGCAAAGAAACTGCTGAGAGAGGTCAAAAGATATAGCTGGTGTCAAGACGCCAACAATTTGCTCTGATTAACTTCTCCCTGTCCCTTCCAGCCTATTTTCACAGGGCACACAATGAAGCCTCTCGAGAGGGAGGGCAAAGCCGGGGGACAGTTGCTTCCATGATTGTCCTTGACCTCTTGACTTCAGATGACTGAGTTGTGTGCCTCATACANAACAGATGGCTTCCACCACTCTGTGTCTCACTGTCTTCTTGTCAATTTTGTTTGGTCCCAAACTCTGGAGCAGTAATGTAACGTGACCTTCACTTGCCTGGCCTTAAAGAGCAGAGCTGGATGAACTAAAAGAGAGGATAATACTGTTTGCATGGCAATATTCATCCCGGATTCTACTAGGGACGGCAAGGATCTTCCTCACTGTTACAAGCAGTAAATCTCAGAGACCAAAGCAAAGGAAATGTTTCTCTGAGAACAGAGGTCATGCTTTCAGACTCAAGACCTTAATTCAAGTTCACGGCTAGGGCAGAGGCAATGGATCAATGGTAGAACATGCACCCAGCCTCTATAAAACTCTTGGTTCAATGTCCCACCCCCCCAAAACAAAACAAACNCCTAAATCAAAGTTATGGCAAAAATTTGAGGAATCTCTAGGTACCATGCAAACATCTGTCCCCTTTGCCCCATCCACAGAGAATATTTTTTGCCTGTCCTATGTACCCATAAGAGCCTTTGGTCAACCTTGCGTTTTCTTAGCCAGACCTCCGCTGAACAGTCTTGGATGGCCTAGCAGATGTCACTGTGTCCAGGATCTCCATCATCCTCCATCCTTAGAAACCACTAAAACATGTCACAGGTCAAATGAACAAAGGCATCCAGGAGGAAGAAGCTTCACATCTTTCAGCTTCCCATTGGAGGACAATCCAAACACCACCTATTTCCAGTGTCCCAACCTTCGTCTAAATAGCTCCTAATCAAGAAAAGAAGCCCATGGAAATGCATTTTCTGAAAAAATACTGGTTTCCAACAGAAAGCTTGTGTTGGTCAGCTTTCCATTGCAATGATAAAAAGAAAAGTAAAAAACTGAGGTAAGCAACTAAGAAGAAGCAAAGATGCTTTGTGGCTCACAGATGCCCAGGGCTTAGTCCATGACCAGTTGGCTTCATCACTTCTGGGCTCATGGTGAGACAGATGTGGAGTAAGGACCTGGGACCCCAATACCTCACAAAGGCCACNTCTCCAATGATCTAACTTCTCCCAACTACACGCCATTTGTCAAATGCTCTACCACAGTAGCTGGTGATGAAGAATTTACCATATAGGGTTGTGACAGACATTTAAAATCCAAAGTGTAACAACCTATATGTCCTCTGTGTATTCTGTGTATCCAAGCAAGGAGAAGCACAATGCCTGGACTGAAAGAACAGAGCATCACTGTTGCTCATGTAGCTCAGCTGATCCCACTAGTGCAGCAACAGTCATCATGACCAATCCGGCACAGTGCTCAGTTTTCCACAGCTCCTGTGTTTGTTCTGTGGCTGAGGTCTGCCATCTCTGTCCATGACAACATGAGCAGTGACCATGGATGGATACACTATCAACCTCTCTGTGGTTGTATATCTGAATGTAGAAAGGTCTTCTCCCTCTCCACCACACACTTCACATGACATGAAATGAAAGGAAATGCACATGCATTTCACAGTCCTGTGTAACATTTATGGATTGCCAGTTATGCCCACAATCTCAGAAATCCTTCCCTGACCAAAGGCTAGCCAGAAAGCATGATGCATATAAGCACTGGCTCCAACGTCAAGTGCATGGCCTCAAAGACAACACCAGAACTCATTAGCTGTGTGATTTTCCACAGGAATCCTCCTCTTCCAGCCCTCCCTTTCCTTCATGCTAAGTGCAAATAATGAAAAGTTGCTGTGAGTGTTGACTGAAAACATCTGACATTCAGCAAACATGTCCAGTGACGGTTATGCAGATTTACCTCAGGGCTTAGAAAGAATTTGTCATTCATATATTGTATATTTCTGGATAGGTTGGGGTTCTCCAGAGAAACACACACACACACACACACACACACACACACACACAAACACTACATATATATACTAGATATAGATTTAGATATAGGCATATATGAAATACATGCATATATGAAAGTGGGTTTCTTTGGGCATTTGGCTCACACNATTACAGTCTAGTGACAATCTGTCTGCAAGATGGAGACACTGGGATTGCCAAATCATGGCTCAGTCTAAATCTAATGGCCTACGGTCCAGGAACTGGGGACTGGTGTTCAAAGGAGACAGCCTAAAGTTCTGACATCTGAGACAGGGAAAGAGGATGTCTCATCTCTGGAAGAAACACGGACTCATCATTCCTTTAAGTTTTTGTTTGTTTGTTTTGGTTTGTTCTGTTTTTTTGTCATTGTTGTTGTTGCTATTGTTGTTGTTTTGTATGTAACTCTTCCTCCCTGATCTACACAGACTCACACACCAGACTCCTNGGAAGCCTCCTCACATTCAGTCCATTTCTGGATTTCTTAAGCAACATTACCATGAGTAGGAAGAGTTAAACTCTGCAGAGCAAGTATCTTTGCTCTTTAAACTAACTCTGAAGTTAAGTATGGCAGCATGCACCTGTAATTCCAGCACCCAGAAGGCTGAGGCAGAAAGAGCCATCAGTCTGGGACCTTCCTAGACAACAGAGTGAAACTGTGNCCCAAAAAGATTAAGAATAAGAAAAATAAGAGATTTTCATATTCTCAGTTTCTACTGCAACTTGGAACTTGAATGTCCCCACACCCCCCACAAAGGCTTGCCTGTTAGAGGTTTGTCCCCAGCTTGCCAGTACTGGGAGGCAGTGAGAATTTTAAGAGTCAGGACTTAAAGGGAGACCTTTGGTTCACTGAGGACATGCCTTCAGAGGGATTGTAGGAACTCAGTCCTCGCTCAGCTTCTTCCCTTTCCTCCCTTTCACTTCCCAGCCACAAGGCAAGCAATTTCGCTCCACAGTGTGCTCAAGCTGCTTCATTACACACCTAAAGCCACAGGCCAGTCCACCATAAACAGAAACCTTCAAACTTCAAGACAAAAATCACCCTCTTCTTTTCATAAATTGATAGTGTCAGGAGTGCATTATAGTGATGNAAGACTAGCTTAGCTATCCACCTGCAAAATGGGAATATTGACTGACACTTGAGCAATGTCATAAAGATTANGTGCCTTCAGGATCAAAGAAAAGGCTCAGCTGTTACGGACACTTGTTGTTCTTACAGAGGACCTGGATTCAATTCTAAGCATCCACATAGTGGCTCTCCACTATCCTCAGCTCCATGTCTAGGATATAGAATTCTATCTTCTGAGCTCCAGAGACACGAAGCACTCACATGATGCACATACATACACAGAAAATAATTTCTTGTCCAAAAATAATTTTAATAGAGTAAAATCCTCTAAAACACCAGTTCAGCCCCTAACATGGTCAGATTCCATTGTGATCATTAGAATCTCACTCTTCTACAAATATTATTGGACCCAGAAATATTAAAATCGCATAACTCATAAGTACAGATTTGGGCCCATATCTGTTTAACTCCTACATTCATAATTTTCCTACTTCCAAGTTTTAAAGATTTGCCTGGAGGTTTCTACCGTTTCAGTGTTAAGCCCATGCTCAAGCTTTCTCTCAGTTCCTACCTGATGGAAGTGTTTGGTAAGGGATGGTCATTTTATCAATTGCATTTTAGAATACTGAGGTGCCCATCAGCTTTTATCTTCTAATCTACTAGTAGGATTTTTTAATGGATAGATGTCCTAAAGTTGAGCCATCCTTGCATGTCTGAATACACTGAAGTTAGAAATGGCTGTGTTAGTTTTTTCNACATATGCAGTTTGCTCAATTTGATTCCCTCCCTTTGGCTCATTGGTATAATATATAGATTGGTTCTGACCATGGACACTGAATAAATTAGTATACATGGAATCTGTCATGTCTTCTCACCCAACCTCTCCAATTCCAAATGTCACTGGTAGTTTCTTTTCACCCAGCTTCTTTTCTATCATTATTGTTTCACATCCCAACCACAGTTTCTCCCCCCTCCTCTCCTCCCAGTCCCTCCCCCCATTCACCCAGCTTCTCAATGCCAAATTGTTTTTACTATATCATGAATCTTATCTTTGAATAACTGCTGGAAATATTTAAATTATCCATTGCAACCATGATTATAGCAATTATTTAGATTTAACTCATTCTTAAAATATTTCAGAGCTTTCTTCTGTTCTTTTTGTGCAGTTAATTCTCTATTCTCGAGTTCCTGGTTGATTTATCTCACAGCTGCCTGGTGTATAACCTCAGGTAAAGTTCAGGAGAGGACTATGGGGCAATGTATTTTTTAAGAGCTCACATACTCCACTGTCTTCCTTTTGCTTCCTTTGCTGCTTGTGAACTTATAAATTAGGCTGTGAATACCATCTTTGGATTATGGCATTTTAAAATCAAAAGCCTGCCAACCTTACTTCACTGCCTTCTGCCGTTGACTTACGGTACCTTCTTACTTTATTTATATATTTTCTATAGCTTTTCCTATACATCAGAGTGATGTATATTGTTGTACGACATCCTGCTACCAGACAATGAACTATGTAGCACTGTGACAATATNTTAATGATCTTTGGTCCCACACTACACCCAGCACATTGCAGAAACTCAGCAAAGGTTACCTTATTAAGGAGCCTGAGTGTGAGTGAAGAGGTCTCACAACTATAATGTTCTACATAAACATAAAGCCGCAGCTCTCATAAAATTCTCATCAGTATATTTGAAATCACATGAAATTGTTTAGATACCTTTCCTTTAAAATAAATACCACTTTAATTCTATCTGTTGTTAAACTGGCTTTGCAGATGAGAAAGGGCTGAGAATCAAAGTCTCCCAGGTAAGAAACCACTTCCCCTTGGGATTGTGTCGGTGAAGGCTGTGATTCCTCACTCTGTGAGTGGAAAACTGTAATTGATGAGTTAATAAAAATAAATTAAGTTAGGATTACAAGTAGCTTAGGAGAATAAGAAGCTTAAAAGAAAGCTGATGGACCACTACAACAGTGTCCATCACCAAGCAACGTAAGCCTAGCCCAGGGCAGAGAACGTGTGTCACAAAGAGCCAGGAATCTTTTTAAAAGAGCATCAGAGTGCCCTGGCACATTCCAGAGCCTGACAATCCCAGGCCTAAGGACCGCCACCCTAGTCCGGGGCTCTAACGTGCCTCAGAAACTGACTGTCCTTGTCCTCAAGTAAAATTGTGATAGTGCCCTCTATCCCCTGGCAGTCTTTTAGAGAGCATAGACTAATGTGTGGGGAGGGCAGAACCTGAAAAGTCTTAAGTTCACAGTTATTGTGGCCCATGTTCTCTGTCACCTATGGACAGGTCTTAAATATGTACACAACTGAATAAGTAATTCAGGATTGGCAATTCTCTCAGTCATCCAGAAGAGTATCAGGACTTGGCACCATGCCATAAAATCGTATTTGCAAGAATTGATTTGCAAGCCACCAACAATTACTTAGTTTCCTCTCTATCTTAGTTATGGTTTGTATCACTGTGAAGAGACTCCATGACCACAGCAACTTTTATAAAGGAAAACACTTAATTGAGGCTGGCTTACAGCTTCAGCTTCAGAGGTTTAGTTCATGAGAAGCATGGTGGTGTGGTGGCACGCAGGCAGGCAAGGTGCTGGAGAGGAGCTGAGAATTCTACATTTGGATCCACAGGCAGCAGGAAGAGACTGTGAGCCACTAGGCCTGGCTTAGGTTTCTGAGACCTCAAAGCCTGCCCTCCCAATGACACACTTCCTCCAACAATACTACCTACTCCAACAAAGCCACATCTACTAATAATGCCACTCGCCATGGGCCAATGGTGGCCATTTTATTCAAACCACCACACTCTCCATGTCAGAATAAGTCCATACATCAGAGTGGTACTTCAAAAAGGATTTCATGGGAAAACCAGGTACCCACAAGTGGAAAAAGNACACCATACCCCATCTCTCACCCAGTACCAAAGTCAACTCTGATTGGATCAAATACCTTAAAGTAAAACCTGAAACTCTAGAACTGTTGCATAAAAACATGGAAAGACACTTCCAAGACACAAGTACAGGCACCAACTTTCTGAAAAGGGGCTTCCATTACACAGGAAACAATGCCAATAATGACAATGGGATCTCNTGAAATTAAAAAGCTTCTGTAGAGAAAGTGAAACAGTAGAGTGAAGAGACAACCTACAAAATGGCAGAAAATCTTTACCATCTACATATCTGACAGAGTATTAACATTTAGGATGTACAACTAATAAAATAGTGAGAAGAAATCAGCCAAGCCAATTAGTAAATGGGCTAACGAACAGACAGTTCTCAAAAGATGAAGTGTGAATGGTTAGTAAGTATTCCAAAAATGTTCAACATCAGTAGACAGCACAGAAAAGCAGATTAAAATGCTTTGAGATGCCATCTCAACCTGATCAGAATAGCAATCACTGAGAAAATAAATGCTGGAAAGAACATGAACAGAAGTGAACCCTCATACCCTGAACACTATGGACATCAAAACTGAGGTTCTTCAAAAAAAAAAAAAAAGAGAGAGAGAGAGAGAGATTTTTCATATGACCTGGGATAACCACATCTAGTATTCACTCAAAGACCTCTGTCAACACATCACAGAGGCACTTGCACACCAGTGCTTAGTCACAACAGCTAAGTTATGAAAGCAACCTTGCTGTCCATCAACAGAGGAACAGGTAAAGAAAATGTGGGGTGGAATTTTATTCAGCCATTAGGAAGAATGAAGTTCTGTCACTTGCAGGGAAGTGGACACAACTGGAAATAATACTAAATCAATCAATCTCAGATGAATACTTCAGATTCCAGATTTTTATATAGACACATAAAAAGATGTATGTATGTATGACACAAAAGTAGAAGCAATGCTGTGTGGTGATATATTGTGTACCCTAATAAAATTTCCCTGAAGATCAGAGAACAGAACAAGCCACTAGATTAAACATAGACGCCAGGCAGTGGTGGCATATGCCTTTAATCCTAGCACTCAGGAGGCAAAGNTCCATCTGGATCTCTGTGAGTTCAAAGTCACCCTGAACTACATGAGATTGACTCAGTCTAGAAGAGAAACAAAGTCAGGCAGTGGAGGCACACACCTTAATCCCAATACTTGTGATTCACACGCCTTTACTCCCAGCACTTGAGATCTCACACCTTTAACCCCAGTATTTTAGGAAGCACACACGCCATTAATCCCAGCACTAGGAAAGAAGTGATGATGGCTGGGCAGAGAAAGTTATATAAGGCGTGAGGAGACAGGAACTAAAGCCTTTTTGGCTAAGGCTTTTCAGGCTGAGGAGTCCTAGGGGTAAGACTTGGCAGTGGCTTGTTCCTTTGTCTTTCTGATCATTCATCATTTACCCCAATATCTGGCTCTGAGTTTTTTTATTAAAAGATCTATTAGATTTCATGTAACAATGTTGTCTAGGGGAATGAAGGAAACAAATTCGGGGTAGAAAGAAAATAGAGGAGAGTGAAGGGGTATTGGGGGCATGCTCAAAGTACATTATGTACTTGTATGAAATGTCTTTATAAAATTCTACATACAATGAATCCATGTCCAAAAGGGAAAAGGAAAAAAAGAAAAAAATTGTCAGTGTGATAGAGGGTGAAAAATAAGGCTTTAAAATCTAGAAGCATTGGCATGCTTTCGTTTCAACAAAGTTCAATGAGAATAACTGTTGTACTGTCATTTCTTCTATGCTCATTGTTGTAGCAAAACATATCGTGTTAAGTATTCTTCAAGTGTTTAAAAATGAGAAACAAATAGGAAATTCTCTAAAAATTCAAATACGGGCTTCCTAAAGAAGTAACTCAGTTGACAAGTATAATGAGCATAAAGAGTCCAGGGCTGGATTGTAGATGAGAGGCATAGTGCTTACTTAGTAAGCANGAGGTCCTAATGTCAATCCCCAGTACCACATGGTTAAAAAAAAGGGAAAAAGAACAAAAAAGTTAGAAAGATTTATAGCTGCTACCTAACAAATTATTAATATAGTTATAAAATTTACTGTGTCAAAAACTAATCCCTGGGAACAGGCTCATTGTGCACATAGTAGTTATTTCACTTACTTAGTTTAATATCTTAATAGGCAGTAAATATATTTATGTAAAGTATCAACTCCACTCATGAAAAAAAAGGAAAAAAGTATGCCAATGGTAGAAATGAAAATAAAGCATGATAAATTTCTCCTCATAAGGAGTAAATAAATAAATAGATGCTCACACTCTTAAAGACAGAAAATAGGTATTACTAATATATGTTGATCTTAAAGTAATCAACATAGGTTAAAATTGTATGTATTTTCTAAAATATTGGAAAGAAAAGGGTCAATAAAAGCTCCCCGAAAGATTACTGTAAGAAGTAGGTGTCCTGTCTAGTCTTATGTAAACTTGACAGGAGCTAAAGTCATCTGAGAGGAAGGAACCTCTATTAAGAAACTGTCTTCATGAGATTGGGCTGTGCTAAGTCTGTAGGACATTTTCTTAATTAATGATTGATGGGGGGGGCAGCCCATTGTGAGTGGTGCCATTCCTGGGCTAGTGGTCCTGGATTCTCTAAGAAAGCAGACTGAACAAGCCATAAAGGGCAAGCTAGTGAGCCACTTTACCACATGGCCTCAGCATCAGCTCCTACCTCCAGGTTCCTGCCTAGTTTGAATTCCTATGTTGGCTTCCCAGAAGGAGGTGTGACTCAGGACATGTAAGCCAAATAAACCCTTTTCTTCCCCAACTTGCTTTTNGTCATAGTGTTTCATCATTGAAATAATAACCCTNNGATAATATGGAGAACAGAAGAAATCCCAAGAGGCTGGGAAGATGACTGTGATTAAGAGTGCTTGCAGCTCTTGCAGAGGACCCCAGNTAGGTTCCCAACACCCANGAAAGGCAGCTNACAACCACTTATACTTCAGCTTCAGGGGATCTGAGGTCCCTCTTCTGACCCCTGAGGGCATCCTCACCCATGTAATAATGTACAAACATATATATGACTTTTTTATATAAATTAAAAGAAAATATTAATGAAGCAAAAATGGAAGGGACAAAATCATTACAGTGGGGTGCATCTATTACCACAATAAGTATAAATGTTTTAAGCTCCTAATTAGAAAGATAACATTTCTGTAAAATTGAAACAAATCATGAAATTCAATCTTGCTGTTCATAGCTCACTTAGGGTAAACAAAATTAGACTCAGACCCAGCAGGATATATATATTTGATATATTTGTGCATACACATGAGTGTGTGTGTGTATGTGTGTTTGTGTAAAACAATAATAATTAGAGAAAAGGAGGCTATCAACTTGAGAGTAGGTGGGGATATTGGAAGGGCTCAAGAGAAGGTAGATGGAAGGGGCTAGCGAGAGAAAGGGAGGGGGCAAAGTGACATAATTTTATTTCAGTTAAAGATATTAAATATATATGCTTTAAAAAATAAAAAATGAGTGAAAATCACAAACAAAATTTTAAAAGAACAGCAATATTACTAAACTGAAAAATCCTAAGCAAATCATGCTTCATAATGATGAAATTAAATCAGTGACAGATGCATATAAATTAGGAAATATCCTGCTTCACATAATTTTCATGAACTGTATGAANCTAGTCTACCAAAAGGAAAAGCTCTTGCAGCCGCAATCACAGGAAAGAGTTTAATTTCTGTCTCCTGCACTTGAAAGATCAAGTTAATCAAATTTATATCTTACAGATTCTTCTGTAATAAACCACTTTAATAGCTACAAAATTTTATGAACTCTGCAGTTCAAACACACAATCTATATCTTGTCAAGTGTTTCTAGCATGTTCACAGAAGTTCATTTTCAGGCTGGGGAGATAGCTCAGCAGCTAAGTGTGCACCGCTCCTGCAAAGGACATGAATTCGGTTGGTTGTCACTCCAGCTCCAGGGAATCCAACACTCTGGACTTTAAGGGAACCTGCAGTCNTGTGTGGATACCCCCACACTGATACATAATTAAAATGTTCTTAATTAGCTTTACTTTAGAGCACAAAACTCAATAATTCCAAAGAACAGAGCCAGTGCATCTTATATTCTTTTATGATAATCTTAAAAGCATCTTTTCACACCAAAGTTGCAAACTGTACCTTATCCAAAGAAATTTAAGCACTTAGGAATTCCAAAGTATCTTTTGGAGTCTCACTAACATTACATGGAAGATGATGGTCCCTAGTATGAGATAAACTTCTGCAGAATCCACTCATGGCCACCGGAATGTGGGCCATTATGGTGAGACTGCTGAGTACTGTCCCTGGGGAGGACAGGGATACCCCTCCTCACACCCACCCCATATGATGTTCCTGCTATTGTCTCCCTGCCCACCCAGGTGTGGGCCCCACAGTGGGAGACCAAACACTCTGCCTCCTCAATCTGTGAGGAAGCTGACCTTGACATCGGCTCCTCCCAGGCCACAGCCAGCTCNCTTAGTAAGCTTGATTTTTTTAAATTTATTCATTCAAAACTCTGCCTAGGCCCCAACTTCACAGTAATCTTTTTATTTCCTGTCTTTTTGTGTTCCATTTCCTAAAGCTGCAGGCTTTAAATGTCCAAGCTGTGGACAGGCTGAACCCAGTAAGGACAGAATAAAAATACATTTTCAGTACTATTTAACTAAAATGGTAATATAAAAATGTAACTTTTATTNTTCAATGTGAATACTGTCTCAGTTTCAAAAGAAAAGCAACTGGGTTCAGTGTANCACAAAACATGAAAGCTAGATCACTCCCAACAGATTACANATAGACGTGTGCACATATATGTATATATACATACACAGATGTGTATACAAATGACAGTAATAATTACAGAAGCCATTGTGAATTTNAGAGGGGGAGGGAGGAGTTGGAGGGAAGAGGGAGGAGTAGGGGTGAANTAGATGCAATCCTCGTGTATGAAGTTCTCAAAATATTAAAATTATTTCTTGCAAAATATGGATATTAACTTATTTATAATTGTAAATATATGTGGTAATATATAATTTGGAAAATACATTAATAAACATAATCCAGATCATGTAAAATTTGTTCCAGGCTGATAATGGGTTATTTATTATTTATTGAAGTTGGGCATAGGCTTCATATACAGCTTCTTCTACTTTTATTCCTCTTTTACATTTCTGTGATAAAATCATTTTTAAATTACTCTTCCCATCAAGATAGGACAGCATACATTCAATCACACTAAATTATGCTTCTACATTAGGAAATCTACTTCAAAAGCTCCTTATATCACTAGAAAAGAAACAATATCTGATACTATCAAAGAGAATCTCCTGAAAAAATNTCCTAGTCATCTCAGAAAAATGTATTTTGTTAAAATAATAAAGCATATTTCTAGCTAGCATGGTATTTATAAATGGAGGCACACACTTACATAGGATTTATTAGGTATTGTTTTTTCATTTGTGTATTTTATATGTGTAGATGTCATTTGTTTTTCCAGCTAAATCTGTAAGGAGTATATTATCACTACCATCCTCACTTTACATGTGATGGAACCAAGAACGGAGAGGTTAAGCAGCTGGCCCAAGTTCACAAAGCTCATCAGGGAAAGGGCTGGGATGAAGATGCAGATGCTTCCACTCCAGAGCCTATCTCTCAGTCTCTGTGCCTTGGAGCCTCTCCCATTGTCCTTTACCTGGGGAAAACTGCACAAAAAAATCTATCACTTGCATCAAGACCACACCTACTTTACCCCTGCGATTTCACAGCTGTTCAGTGTTATTCTGAAAGCTCTGGTGATTAAGAAACACGACAAAAGAGAATCACAAAGAAAAACAAATATGCTGAGAGAAAGAAAATGTATATTTTCCCATTATCTTAACAATGAAACTATTTCCTCTGGGAAATTCAGGGTAATCAGTTGGAAAATCATTGGAATGAATTCGCCAATATAAAATAGCTAGTACGCAGAAGAAAGTTGTCCTGTGTTTCAGAGATTTTCAGTTAGAGAGCATAATGAAAAATAGATTCCCTTAGGGACAGCAAGAAAAATATCTGGGATGCTTAGAAGCAAGGGGAACAGTAAACAGNAAAATACTACATGTGGGTGATGGAAAACATACATTTTTGGTACATAAAACAAAGTAAGCCTGAAAAAAAATAAATCATACCCCATGTCCCTAGAGGCAAACTTTCTATTACAAAGATCCTGGTTCCCAGAATTAATTTGTAAAGATCATACATTACTATTACAAACCCAGTACAGTGAGCTGGCTGGTGTCCGTATCCTCCTAGACCTACACAACTGTAGCTCATACCTTCCAGGAGAGGGGCTTTGAGAGAGGGGGTTTGGAAGGCGTTGGGGTGGATGAGGTCATGGGGGTGGGTCCCACAGGACTGTGGCTTGT
>LZPO01066298.1:131594-151973 GCA_001675575.1 Neotoma lepida
TTTTTCAGGCAAGACTCATCAGTGGATTCTGAAATTAGGAGGTGAGGATTTGATGCGTAAGGAGGTGTTCATACAATTTCAAAGGATGTCCCCTCGTCGTACTTATTCATGACAGAAAGATAAGGATGACTTCATAGTGGGATGCCTGGCAGAGCTCTCCTTTATTCAGATATGCCAACTAGCATTACTAGCTGGCTGTGAGCTGGATCAGCAAGTGAGGTACCTGGCAAGCTGGGTTTGATCCCCAGGACCCACATCATGGAAAGAGACAACTGTCTCATGAAAGACATCCTCTGACTGCCACATATGTGCCATAGCACACACGCCTGTGTACANGCACATAGAGGTGCACAAACACACACATTCGAGGCAGATTTCAAAATAATTTAAAAAATCACTAGCAACAGGATGGTTCAATGTGACATTTCTAAGCAGACTCTAAGAATGTAGCACCACAGCCCCAAACTGCATAATCTGAATCTCTGCAGGATTAGCCTCCTACTGGGCCCCTTCCAAACCGGAGCACATGGAACAAAAGAACTGACCTACACCTTGCCATAGGTCAAGCTTCACTGAGGAAATGGCTCTCTGGGTTGGAGCCCCGGCTGTGCAGGAATGAGGACCTGAGTATGAGCCCCAGCTCTCACAAAAAGATTGTTTGTGGCCTGCACTCCTGACACAGGAGGCCAGAGGCAGGAGGATCCCTGGTGCTTGGTGGCCATCCTGCCTAGCTAGAATGAGAGACCCTGGCTCAAAGGAATAGACAGAGCACAACAGAAAAAGACAGATGGCATCCTCTTCAGGCCTGCGTATGCATACTACACACATGTGTACAAACACATGCGTGCACTATACACACACACACACACACACACACACACGTGCTAAGCTATGAAATACCAGGAGTGTGAGGAGTTATGAAGTCTTGAGTGAATGTGTATTATTGACATGAGCACAACCATGTCAAGGACCCCAATAAAGCAGACCTGTGGCAATGGCAAAGCCTTCCCCTGGTCCCTGTATAGATGCTGACAGTGTGTACATAAAGTACCTACCACAGCTTCTGTCTCCATGACATTTACAGCCTGAGACTGCTCCCAAATAAAGACATTCTTCTGAGACTAGCTAAACCTGCCTTCTCTTCCAAATGTATACAGTAAACCTGACTTCATAGATCAGACATATAAAATAAACACACTGAGTTTCCAACTGCTGCTGGTGAATCTCCATCTGAGCACAGGCCCACCTAATACTGGCTTTTCTGTCTGTGTGTCTGTGTGTCTNCGTGTCTGTGTGCCTGTCTTCATTCACTCATGGTCCCAGTTAGGTTTCCAGGNCCTACTCAGGTCGTAGCACAGGAAGCTGAGGCACTGTCCAAAGNATAAAGGCAAACAGAAAAGATGTGCCACCAACTTTGATGTGCACTCTATGATCTAGATTCTCCAATACCATGTCATTGGGACAACCAGCAGAATTTGAACCTGNCTACTGCTTTCCTGACTTTAATAGTTGATACATAGAGACCATTCTTGGTTTTAGGAAATATGTCCTGAAGCCCCAAGGGGCAAATATCTGTAATTTAATCCCAAAATGCTAAGGAAATTTTTTGAATATAAAAATGTCTATGAACATTTGCACTTATATAATATATATATATATGCACAATGTGAGAAGAAAATCAATGAGACAGAATATTAAAACTTAAGTTGCTGGGGAACAACTACTTGTTCTAGGATATTTTTGGTGCTATTCTTGCAACTTTCAATAAATCTGAAATTATGACAAAATGAAAAGTATAATATAAAGGTCATATGACAAGGATAGATTTAGTCCCAAGTTTTGATAGGGGCCATATCTCTATAATCCTGATTCCCAGATTATAAAAAAACAAAAACAAAAACAAAAAAACAAAAAAAACCCCACATTTTACATCAAATACTTTTACAAATGTCTTTGTGTATGCATATCTGTACATTTGCATCCATATGTATATGCATATGCATGTGTGTATGTGATACATAGTTTCTACACTGTGAAAGCAACAGCTAAGTTATGAAAAAAGAAGAGGGAAAATCAAAGTGTAAGTTAAAAATTTTTAAAGCACTTTCCTGTGTTTTCATTTGGGTATGTGTTATATGTCTTGTGTGTGTGTGTGTATGCGTGCGTGCGTGTGTGTGTGTGTGTGTGTCTGTGTCTGTGTATATGTCTCTGTGTGTGTGTGTCTGTGTGTGTACATGTGGAGGTCAAAGGTTGAAGTTGAGTGATTTCCTTAGTCATTACCTATTTTTTGAGACAGAGCCTCTGACTGAACCTGGAGCTCACCATTTCAGCTAGGCTGGCTGGCCAGGGAGGCCCCAGGATCCACTTGTCTTCTCCATCTCCCAGTGCCGGTTTCTGTGTGCCACCATATGTGGTTTCTCTATGTAGGTTCTGAGGATCTGAACTAGCTAGCATCCTCATGCTTATGCAGAAAGCACTTTATCCCCTGACTCATATCTCTAGTGTGTCTCCATTCTTAAATGAGTGATTTGAACTGCTCAAGAGGAATCCAAAACATAACCCTCATTTTGAGAAAACTGTAAAAGATNATGCTTTTTAGTGTCTGTTAAAAATCTCCTGAGGCAAGCTTGGTGGCAAATACCCTTTATCCCAGAATCTGGGGAGGAGACAAGCAAATCTCTGTGAGTTCAAGGTCAGCCTTGCCTGCACAAGCTCCAGGCCAACCAGGCTATATAGTGAGATTTCTCAAAAAAAAAAAAAATCTCCTTCTCTATCTAGATTCATTGGAGAAGGTAAATCTGCATGCCTTGCTTGAGGATGTACTCCCAGATATCTGGAGTCTAGGACAGAGCAGGCTAGTACTCTCTAAGACATCCCATAAGCAGAAAAAGAATGCTAAGATCCTCAGAAGGCCTCATAGTAAAGACTTCTTATTTCTTATGGGGTGACACCAGCCACACAATGCAAGCAGCACCTGTCCTCTTGGCTTGGTTGGACAGCACCATTGGAAGTTGCTGCAAGCTGCAAGAATTTTCATAGCGATTCAGCTGTATATATTAAAGCTATACCTAGAAAGGTCAAGGAATTTTTCTAGAGGGAAGCCATTTATCAAGGAATATTTGATGTTATTCAGCTTTTTATATATTAGCTGTCTTCTGCTATGAAATTCTTATGTGCTCATATACTACTAGGCCATATAGCAAACAGCATAAGCTTCTCAGACCTATTGCTGATCTACTAGGTAACACCACTACAGATCCTAGGAGACAGGCAGACTGTAGATGCATAGCTTTGTTTCTGGTGCAAATGAAGCTCAGACTTTCCTTCCCCAGACTGGCCAAATGGCATTCCAGAGCATTTGACTCAGAACAAAGGATTTTTGCATATCCAGGTGAGAGTGAAGGGGAGGCAGAATTCCTGATCAGAGAGTCATGTGGCTGGGGGAGAAGAAAACAAGGNAGAGTTTCTGTAGATGGTAGGGCAGAGTAGCATGGCCAGGGAGAAAGGAGCAAGACAGATCTTTTGTAGAGTATAAGGATTGGGTCAGGTCAAGNGAGTAGGAAGAGAAGAAATGAACAAGGATGGAGAAACTGAAGATGAAGATGAGATTGAAAGCATAGGAGTTTATTAAAACTGTGAGAGGACAGAAAGAGAAGGGACAGAGAAGAACTGAGTGTCAGGATGGAACTGAAGCTGTGTAGATAGAGTTTGTTATAGAGAAATAAAGTAAACGGATGTAAGAAACTAGTGTACATAGATTCTTTTCCCTCAGATAACCCCACGCCGGTTGTAGCAGCTTCCCCAGGACTCTGGGAGGAATCTTCTCAGGGCAGGCCCCTGGGAAAATTCCTGTAAGAAGTCACCATGCACTGGAGTTGCATCCAANCCCTACTTCCATGAGGATGAGTCTACAGATGGAAGTCTGAGAATGCCAAGTGCCCAATGGGAAAAGCAAGTTGGATTTCATTAGCAAGCACTCAGTGCCCAGTAAAGAACAAAGAGCTCAGGGACCAGCCTCATTCTTCAGAGTAGAAGGCGATTAGTATGACTAAGTTGTAGTGATCTATTGTGTACCCTAATAAAATCTACCTGAAGATCAGAGAACAGAACAAGCCACTAGATTAAACATGGAAGCCAGGCAGTGGTGGCACACACCTTTAATCCTAGCACTCGGGAGGCAGAGATCCTTTTGGATCTCTATGAGTTCAAAGCCACTCTGGATTACATAAAATAGACTTAATCTAGGAGAGAAACAGAGCTGGGCAGCGGTGGCACATGCCTTTAATCCCAGCAACTTGAGATCTCACACCTTTTAATCCCGGTATTTGGGAAGCATACACACCATTAATCCCAGCACTAGGAAGGAAGTGATGGCTGGGCAGAGAAAGGTATATAAGGCATGAGGAGACAGGAACTAAAAGGTTTTCAGCTGAGGAAGCCTTTTCAGGCTGAGGAGCCCTAGAGGCATGATGTAGCAGTGGCTTATTCCTTTGTCTTTCTGATCTTTCAGCATCTACCCCAATATCTGGCTCTGAGTTTTTGTTAAAAGACCATTTAGCAATTCNAGCAACACCAAGTCTCCCCAGAAACAGAGCTAGAGGTGAGGATGCAAGCCAGGTAGGCCATTTTAGTAATGATNTAGAAACATGGTGTGGAGAACAATTAATAATAAAAGTGATTTTTAAAGTCTGGGGAGATAGCTCAGTTGGTGAATTGCTTGCTGAACAATTATGAGGACCTCAGTTCAGATCCCCAGCACCCACGTAAAAAGTCAAATGTGGCTGCATGGACCTGTAATTTCAGTGCTGGGTGCAGGACAGAGACAAGCAGATCACTGGCCAGCCAGCCTAGCCAATTAGTGAGAGGCCCTGTCTCAAAATATATAGTAGAGAATGATTGAGGAAGACATCCAGTGTTGACTTTGGATCTCTATGTGGATACAACACATACATGCACACAACACATACACACACACACACACACACACACACACACACACACACACACACACACAGAGACGTTTCTTATTTGGTCAATACTACTTTGGACCAAAAGACACGGGCCCTCAGGGCCACTTGAAGTAGTTGCATAGAAGTAACTTCAAAATCTATCTGAGACATGGAAGGAGACATCAGTTTCAAGTATTTTGTCCTGTGGGTCATGTTAACTCCAGTCTTCTTCCAGATATACTGAGAATCAGTAGGTATTATGGTGCAGTTNGGTTTTGTTGTTGTTGTTTAGTTTTTTTGGGTCTTTTTTGGTCTTTACTCTTTTAGCTCTTTGTGGGGGAGCACCACCCAGCTACCAAATAAATCACACACAGAGGCTTATTCTTACTTATGAATGCCTGGCCTTAGCTTGGCTTGTTTCTAGCCAGCTTTTCTTAAATGATCCTGTCTACCTTTTGCCTCTGAGCTTTTATCTTTCTCTATTCTATATATCTTTCTTTCCTTCTTACTCTGTGGCTGGCTGTGTAGCTGGGTGGCTGGCCCCTTGTATCCTCCTCTCCTCCTTTTCTCTCGCTTCTGGGTTTTTTCCTCCCAGATTTCTTCTATTTATTCTCTCTGCCTGCCAGCTCTGCCTATCCTTTCTCCTGCCGTGCTATTGGCCATTCAGCTCTTTATTAGACCATCAGGTGTTTTAGGCAGGCAAAGTAACACAGCTTCACCGAGTTAAATAAATGCAACATAAAAGAATGCAACACATCTTTGCATCATTAAACAAATATTCCACAGAATAAACAAATATAACACACCTTAAAATAATATTCCATAACATTATGGTACATGAAATCCCAAAGCTTCTAACACTTNGGGCTTTCTGGCCAGCTAGTCCAGCTACATCAGCCTGCTCAAGGTTCAGTAAAAGACTCTGTTTTAAAAATAANGTTGAGAATGATTGATGCAGACACCCAACATCAACCAGACACACAAACACTCACATGAATGCACACACACAAATGGTATCATATATANGGGATATAATGTTGTCTAATGCTCTGCAGTGGGACAGTATGGGTGCTGCATTACCCAGACATGACTACCTATGAGAGTTAGACAAGCCATGGTCCCTCCACAAATCCTGAAGTAAATTCATATCTTTCTAGAAATTTCNACAAGATATAACTTTCTCCAGATTTTAAGTTCTTCCAACATTTACTAGGATTTGCCTCTCATTTTTCATGTTTTGTGGCTTTCAATCTTATNCTAATATTTAAAAGTTTCATGTTGAAATAATCTACCTCCAACAATGAGATGAAGTCACCATGGTGGGCTTNGGTGAAGCATCAGGGTCAAATGCAAAAAGAAAACNCCACATNTGTGTGTGTGTGTGTTTGCCTGAGAAGAAGGGTGCCTCGAAATCGATATTCTACCCGTGGAATAAAAAAGCTCTCAAGAGTTAAAAAGACCTCAGAGTNGGAAAGGCCTCACACTGATTCTTGAATTCCTTTGGCCATCTTCCCAACAACAAGTATTCTGAATATGCCAGGGGACAGGCAACAGTGGGAATTTATTCCTAGCACGACCAGCCAATAATAATAACATAAAGGCAACAGGTTAAGCATCTGCCATGTGCCAAGTGCTTTGCCCAGATTACTTCACTGAGGTCTCACAATAATCTCAAGGGGTGGATACCATGCTTCCTACTCCATAGACATAGAGAGGCTTGCTGGGAGCACAGAGCTAGCCCAGTGGATGGTCCAACACCCTANCCATTTTCTCTGTGCTAAAAACATCTTCTCTTTATGAATTCAAGTCTATCTCTGCCCATTCATCAAAACCCAGGTCCCTGGGTCCTTAGATATTATACCATTCTTCAAACATCTGTAGTCCATGAAAAACAAGAAAGTCCCTGGCCCTAGAGAAGGGTTGAATATAGAGGAACTTCAAGTATGCAGGAAAACTGAGGCCTGACACCAAAGGGGAAACTCAAAACTAGATGAAGGAAGAAAAGGCCAGTGGGATGGAAAGAGGACAGATNTCAATCNGGGAATGAAAAGGACCCTAAGNCCGCCCTCTGAGAAAGATGGGGTTGGTGGCCCAGGACATCTTCAGTAGAAGCCAGCAGCTAAAATGCATGCAGAGTCTGAAAGTCGATGGAGCATGCCCAGGACTTATATGAAAGATGCCTTAATTTCTCAGATGTTCAAGACTTAGAAAATACTAAGCTGGGAGTCTGCTGAGCATGATAATCCTTGGTACTGTGTTGGAAAGAGACAACATTTAAACTGTTGGAAATTGTGCCTTCATCTATCAAACAGAAATTACAACCATAACTTCAGCACATTTTAGAAAGTAAATACCTAATGTATATAAAATGCTTAGCATACAGTAAGTACTTAATAATATTGAGGGTTTTTGTTGTTTATCTCGAGGGGGATATGGAGAAGAGCAGGTATCTGACAGAAAAAGGAATTAGTAGAGGCCTTGAAGAAGATGACTAGTTACTTAGTCCACACAAAAAGCAAGGAGCAGGCCTACAGCTGGGCTTCCTGGAGCCAGAAGATTGTGGGGAGCAGAGACTTGGGGAGCCAATAGCCCAGCATCTAGACCCCTCATCTCCATGGCCCAGGTCCTCCTTTCTCCATGGTGGGGTTGACATGAGCACACCACCTTTCTTGTCTGTTTGGCCCATGTGTTCTGGGTGATGTCCCTCTTGTCACTGGGGTTCTTTGATTTTTTTTTTCTGTTTTGTTTTAAATAGTTCCCACCTATCCAGAACCTTCAGCCACAATGTGGTCTTGGTTGTAGACCATGAGTAAGGAAGGCTCTTAGGATTGGAGTGAGCTCTGTCTACAGACAGGGAGGCTGAGGTCCTGAAGCTAGCAAGGACTAGCCAGAGGTCATAGAGATGGTTACTAGTGAACATTGGAGCCAACACAAATAACCTGCCTTCTAGACTCCTCTTGAGACACTGGGTTACTTCAAAGGACAAAGCCTATGCTTTCTTTTGATGATAANGATGAAGGCAGCAAGAAAGTTCCCTGGGTCAATGTCAGCAAGAGTTCCTCTGACAGCAAAAGCAGCCCCTGACTACTCATGTGACCAGATCTGTAGAGTAGACTCCTGCTGCCTTGGCAGCTGAGCACATCCAGCTCTCTGATGCAAGGAGTCCATTGGCAGGGACACTGCTGCTCCATGTCATTCTCATACATCAATACATCAGTAACAGTTATGCCACTGGGTGTTTGGGAAATATTGGCTGTAATATATTGGGCTTCTTGGTTTGGATTTGCAGACTTTCCTCTGAATCTTTCAAATTAACTTCAGCAAAGTAAGACAGATATTAAAGGATGGATACTGACAGAAAACAGCAAGAGAAGNTAAGAANACAAGGTAGATCATTTACTCCTTGCTTATCCACTGAGTTTTTGTCACTCTGTGGTAGAATGGCTTCAGTCAGTATAGAGTCCACTGGCTGGTAACACCAGGCTTTCTTGTTACACATGCAGATTCCAGGACCCCACCTCCAGATCACAGACAGGCCCAGGAATCTGTAGGTTCACCATCTACAAGGGATTCTTGTGCATTCTTAGTAAAAACTGAGGCCACTGNAGTAGAGAACATGGGGAAAGTACAAAGAACCCCAGACAATCAAGTAGACACGAGGAAGAGCCCTGAGAGAATTCCTCGTTATTTTCTGCATTCCCGTTTATCCCTGGGGTGAAAATGGACTTTGCCTTCCCTGAATCTCCACCCCAACAAAAAGATGAAAACAGAAGACTGGGCAGGCATTACGCTTCCTTTGCAAATTGCCTTTTATGGCAGGGAGGCCTTTTAAAAGTTTTCATAGTTGTTTTTTGTCTATTCATTTTCAGTTCTTTTCAAGCGAGCTTANTCTAGCTTTCTGCTTGCTGAATATTAAACACAACAGTTGAGGATATCTGTATAGAATGAGACTAGCAGAGCTAGTATAGTCATCACAGTCCCAAACTGCCCAGCAAATTGTTAGCAAATTGCTAACGTCAAGGCAAGAGGAAGAGGCAGTGGTCACAGATAAATCATGCAGACCATTTGTACCAAATGAGAAATCCAGTCAATACTAAGTCTCTAAAACACTCTTTAATTCTGCCAAGAAGACCGGGAATGGTAAATTGCAATCACAACTCNAATAATTGTTACGATTTGCCTGTTATCCATCACTATTCTGTAGCATTAAAATGTCACNNAAAATCTCCCGATTTTTGCAGATTCTCAGCACTCTTTGCAGACCTGTGGGAAAATCNTGGACAGGCCACAAGCTTCAGTGCAGAAGCGAAGCAAGACCTTGTCAGCATGGGAGAAAGGAGAGGCAGCCCGGTGCTTTGNGTGGGTCATGGAGACTCAGAGGTCTCTCTCAGTGGCATGATGCCTTTTGTCTTGCAGCGAATGTACAGCAAATGTACAGGACTATGCANTGATGTGGAGGGGGTGGTCTGTGNAGGTTTGTGTACAAGTATGGAGAGGCCAGAGNTCAACAGAACAGCTCGCTGTGCCTTGGGAGTCTTCCACCTTATTTTTTGAGGNAGGGTCTCTCCCTGAATATNAAGTTCACTGATTTGGCTAGACTGGCTAGCCAGCAAGCCCCAGGGATCCCCNTGTCTCCTCCTCACTAACTCTGGGATTACAAGCATGATCTACCACATTTGCCTTTTCACAGGGCTGCTAATGATCAAACTCCTACTTGTTAATTGAGCTGTCTTCTCAGTCCCAGGTCTATGAAATTTATAAAATTTGTAAAATTTGTAAAAGCTCATGAAGTTGCTATTAGTCTATGANGTAGAGCTTCTCTGAAATCTGTGCTTAGGGCTGGAGTGATAGTTCAGTGGGTAAAAGCAGAAATTTGGTTCCTGGAACACACAAAAGTGTGGAAGGAGAGAGCCAACTCCACAACTGTCCATGTTCTCTGACTCCCACACATGTGCTGTGTCCCACATACATACACCTCATTTATATCAGAGGACATCTATTTTGCAGAAAGTTTACGACTTAGCTTTTCAAGAGTCAGCTGAAGAAAGGGCAAGTTTTGAACCTGAGGTGGCTAACTGTCAGGACTTCAGCTCTTTGTTGTACAAAATAAAGCTGTGGAGCCTGGGGAAACCGTATGGCAGCTCACCTGGGTGCCTACACCCATGGGACAGAGCCGTGACTTCTCCTCAGCCAGGCAGAGGCTCCTGTACTACCTCCACAGTGACAGGGCTNATGTTGGCGATATTTAATTTGGGGGCCAGAGCTCACCAAGGCCTCATTTTTCAGCTGCCCAAAAGGCAATTTTCCAGACAAATGAATCTGAGCACTGTGGGGATGAGAATGTTTCCAAAATAGATTTCTCTCCCTGGCTATCTCCCTAAACCAAGAATATTGAACAGGCAGAGCAATGGTCCCAGAGATAGCCACTTCCTGATAGGTCCATATGCCATTTTCCATGCANGGGGATCTTTGCAGATATGATGAAGCTATGGATCTTGACGGGGTAAGTTATGCTGNGTTATCTGGGTGGGCCGGATCTCATCACAGACATTCTTAGAAGTGGGACATAGGAAGGTCAGCATCTCAGAAAGTAACAGAATGGCCTACTATGGGAAGCAGAAGTAGGGTGGTGTGGGCCAGAGTAGCTCCAAAGTGAAATGTAAAATATGATCCAAAGTTTGCTAAGCAAGAGGGAAATTGTAAAAATAAATTATTACATGAAAAGGAAATAGTATACATATGGAGGTCTGAATTTTGGNAACTGTGAAATGGATTTAAGAATTTAAGAATTGCATCTGATTGCCAATATGGCTGTACAGAAAGGAAGAAGGGGCTGGGCAAGGCAGTGGGGCTGGGTCATTCACAGCCTTGTAAATCATGCTAACGATGATGGACTGCTCCTGTGAACAGGAGACAGGGACAGAGATGTGCATNGTACAGTGGTCAGTTTAACACCACTGTTTGTGGAGAGTGAAGATGGGCAGGAACAGACTGAGTGTTATGGGGCATATGGGGCAGTGACTTAAGTCCCTTGAGGCAGCAGGGTGTGAAGAAGGGGACAGACTTGAGCAGAGTCTGGACAACAGTCAGTAGATCTGTCAGCTGGTGAGACACCATGAGTGGGAACCAAGGTGGAGTCAAGTGTTTAGAAAGCAGGACTCTAGTGTGTGTTTTGAAGGGAGTGAGTGATCCATTTTCAAGTAGAAGGCATATGGGGCATGAAGACTTAGTCATTTGAGACAGAGAACACTCAGCTGTCAGTCTAATGCACTTAAAACTGGAACACCCATCCGAACAGCAGTTCATAAGGACATCATAATGTATCTTAACAAAATCTTCCAGTTTCATAAACTATATGCAAACAACAAAATATTCCAGACAATCCCTGGAAAATACAGTGAATGGAACAGAATGTAGAGTGTGCTGCCGTTAGGTTGTTTAAAACGTGTGTGTGCGTGTGCGAGTGTGTGTGAGTCCTCTTACACAGCACAGACACAAGTGTGAGAAAGGCTGCCAGCAGCAGCAGTCTCTGGGGGAGATGCTGCAGGACTGGCTGCTGCTGTGTAAGGGTTTCAACACACACGTACACTGCCTCTTAAGGGTTTCAAATGAATAAAAAATTAACTTAAAATGTGCATCTTCCCTAAGGACAAGAAATGATGACACAATATCAAGCAAAAGAAAGAGTGTCCATATCAGATACATTCTAATTATAAATAAAAAATCATACCTTCAACAAAAGAAGCAGGCAATTGTGTACTGAAGAGTGATGCCACGAAATATGGAGATGAGCTAACAAAGGTAGAATCGGAATGGGAGAGAAGCAGACTTCTTTATATCAGATGTAGAATAAGCCAAGAGAAAATAACAAAACTAGATAATAAAATTTTAAACTGTATTTATAGAAAATAATGAGCTTTATAAAGCATAGTCTATTTATCCCTTTCAAACAAACATGGAAAGTTTATTAAAAATTATCTTCCAGAGCAAAGTAAAAATTACAATAAATTCCCCCAAGTAAAAAGTATACAAGAATCTTCTTGATCCAAAACAAAACAAATTAGAAATCAGTATCTGGAAAGCAACCACTTGGAAATAAGGGGGAAAAAATCCCTAGGAGACAACTTAAATTGCAGGGACAGGCTGTTTGGATATAGGGGCAGCGACACAGTGCAGAGAGTACACACTAGAATTATACTCAGAAAGTCTACAGCCTAAATAAACAGCATCTNAAAGAAAGGGCTTTAAAATCNTAGNTCAAACTCAAAACACTGAAACGAAACAGGAAACCTGAGTCAAGGTTTACCAGCTCTTTTTATGGCAGGTGAATGGCTCATCCAACGTTCTTATGCAACACACACATATACAGACATATATATGGGCACACACAGACATTACACACATATACACATACAAACGCAGACACATGTTGAGAAGGGAAGGAGACATCTTATCCTTACATAGTTGGTTAAAAATATCCCTCCTTTACAGGTCACNAATGCATATCAGAATATAAACCTCCCCAAAGTGTTACATCTGTCTCACTTCCTTGGAAGGGTGACAATGTCTTCGCATCAGGAGGCTGAGGCAACTTCAGAGAGATCAATTTATCATTATGTATACAAAGACAGAAGCTAATTGACAGCCTGGCTTCAGAGCAAATCTTCTAAGTAAACACTCTGGATGTGTGCGAGCACCTAGCTAAAANGACTGCCACGCGAGTTACTTCCATGACGAATGCTGAAAACTTCTGAAGGAGCAGCCACCACAGACCAGTGGTTGATGTCACTCCTGCAGGGACACCCCGGCTAGTCCTTTAAACTTGTTGAGGACGCTGGTCAACTGACAACGGCAGCTTATAAATACAATGCATAATGACCATTTTTTTTGGAATATCTCTACCATTAAAAAAAAAAAAAAACTTGCCTGGTTTGGTGGCACATGCCTGTAATCCCAGCACTTAGGAGGTGAAAGGTGAGAGGGTCAGGAGTTTAAGGTCATCCTTGGCTCCATACTAAGTTTGAGACTCTTGGAATACTTAAGACCCTGTCTCTAAAAGCCCAAGTATAAACAAACAAACAAAAAGCACGACACTGAACAAGATTCAGAGATCTGCAAGTTTTTTGACTCAGGAAGAACCACTTCCCAGCTCTAACTACATTATTTCAAATAAATTACATTTTCTTCTGGCTCTATTTCTTCACCAGAGGGGGTTGACATAATCGATACCTTCTGTGCCTAATATATAATGATTCTTCTGTTCTACAGATTCAAATTGATAAAAGTCATTTCAAGTACAGCGGACTAGAAATTCAGATCTGAGTCTTTACACTTTGAGAATGACTGCTTTTTGAAAATCACAGTAGCTGAGATCAGATCAAAGGGCAGCGGACTGGTTCAGATGGCCTAAGTGTGCTGGTTCTCAGCATGGACAGAATCAGTTTTCATCTCACAGCAAAGAACAAATCAAGGCAACTCACTTAACCACTGAGCCACCGGACTGCTTATTCTGAAGAAATTTGAAATTGTATTTTGCTGATAAATTCAAGATAAAGCATGAGTTCTGAGCGTTTCACATCAGCATTCTAATTAGTCTGCTTGTTGTATTCTTCAACTTTCGGGTTGGTTTGTTTTAATTCAGCTAACAAGTAATTACTGAGGCAGTACATGGTATGCTAATTTGGCAAATTCCGTAGCTATCTTTCCTTTTCCAAAATGATTTCTTTTCTTTCTTTAAGAATAAGTATTTCTAAAGATGTTCATCAAAGCNCCTTAAATGTAAAACACATTTCATATTGTTTGCTTTCCTCCTTTTCCTGCTTTTTTTTCCTTAATTCTTAGCCAAGGCTGCTTTTAGTTCCTAGTGTTTCAGTTTCCCATTCTCTAGTGAGGAGATCCCATTCCCTGGAGTGTAGTAAGTAGTAAGGAGAGTAAATTAGCACAAGTTCCAGGCAGATATGTTGTTTTCTGCAAGGCATCGTTTTGTGGAAGACTCGAAGTCAGGAGGCCTAAGTCCCCCCTTTGCCTCAGTGTGCAAGTCTTTACCCCACCTCAGACCTCAGCCCTCTCATCAGTTATTTATCACACAAAAAAGGAGGTGATGAAGGAAGAAGTTGGTTTGCACATCAATCTGGAAATGTTTTGGGAAACCAAACACATAACACAATGGTTAAAGTGTTCAGGTAAGGATGGGGACAAATGGTAGCATCCCTGAACCAGCCAATGAGAGCAGCTCTTGTCTAGCTTCAGTCAAAACTCCAACGCTGGCTTCATGTCCTCCAGAAACGTGTGAAATGAAGAATTTTTATGTGAAATTTCCACATTATTAGATGTTGGCTGCTGNTTCTATATTTTATGTGCATACATATANGCACATGTTCATGTGTGGACNTTTGTGCTTGGAGGCCAGAGGTCAACCTTGACTGTTGTTCCTNATGCCATCATTTACTNTGTNTGTTAAGACAGGGTCTCTCACTGTCCTGGAACTCACCAAGTTGCTAAGCTGGTTGTCCAGCAAACCCCAAGAATCCTCTTGTCTCTACNTTTCCCACTGGGATTGTAAGCCAGAGCACCACACCTAGCTTTGGGGGGCGGGGTAAGAGGATTTTTTTTCTTGAGTTCTGGAAATTGAATTCAAGTCCTCCTGTTTGCACAGGCAGCACTTTACTAACTGAGCTATGTTCACAGGCCTGCAATTCTACATTTTAACATAGTATGAGTAAGACAAAACAGTCTCCTCCAGCCCTAGAACAGCCTGTAGCACAAACACTTACTGCTTCTTACCTGGAAGAATGTGAGGCCCACTCTTGCCTGAAGGGTCCAAGGTTCATGCATACACACAGCAGCAACCCTCTCATGCAGATGACAAGCACACGAGGCACCTGCTGTCTGTAGAACAGGTAACTTCTCCCTGCAGATGTAACCCAAACACATGCTCCCACCACATCTCTGTGGTCACACACCCTAAGGGACTGTCACATGACATGTTGTCATTTTGTTGAGGACTTCCTCTGTCATCCTGCACTGTGACCCAACTTCTTCCCANACCACACACCATGCTTAAAGCTCTCCCTCTGTGATGACTACTTGTCCAAAACTCTCAACAGATTGTGGGCACCCTGATGCCAAAAACAAACAAGTNTCTCTCTATTTGGAACCNTAACATTGAGTTGAGGACCTGTTTTATACATAGTTTTACATACCATTAAATTGGCTGAGTAGAAATACTGAACCCACAGGCCTGCATTTGGAACCTGTTTAAAAATATAGTTTTTATTATTTCCTAGGACTAGCAAGGNCCCCAGACCAGGAGATGGCTACTGNAGTCAGATCCCAAGAGGAGGGACAGGCCAAGCCATGACCCCAGAAAAAAATTCACAGGAGAGCATCAGGGTTAGACAGAAGGCAAAGTATGAGGGGAAATTTTAGGCCAGGGCTTTACCATGGTTGCCATGGAAACCAATGGTCATGCATGCAAGAGGCTGATGCTCTGTGTCAGTCCATTTGGGTTTTGGAGTGGGGGAGGTGGGGGTGCTCCATCTGTCTAGTGCCTGGTTCTAGGGAACTAGGGCAAGCAGTAGCCAGAGAGTAAGAGCTAGATCAGAATGTATCTGCATACTGGTTTTGGGTTGGTTGCTTACTTAGCACATGAAAGAAGACTCAGTTTTGCTTGCTTGCTGCCTCTAGGAACTAGCATGCCCTGAGAAGGGCAGTCTTCCCAGGATCCCAGCAAGGTAGGCACAAAAACATCAAAACTACAGAATAAAAAGGCATGATCAGGGTTGGGGATGTAGCTCAGTTGGCAGAGCATTGGCCTAGTGTGTACAAATCCCTAGGCTCAATCCCTGGTACCACATAAAGCAGCTGTAATGGTGTGTGCCAGAAATCACAGTGCTTGGAAAGTTTAAGAATTCTAAGTCATTCTTTGCTACATGATGAGTTTGAGGCCAGCCTGGACTACATGAAACCCTGACTCAAAATTACATAAATAAATAAATAAGGAATGGTCAATATCCCGCAGATAGCCACACAGCCAAGAGTACATAGGCAGCACAAATTGGACTCAATGGGTTTAAAAAACCGAAACACAAAGTGGGGTGCTCGTATATGTAACCATGTAGGCAGATCTATCAAGAGATAAGAGTTCCGAGGAGCNGTTAGGTGAGGCAGAGGAGGAAAGAGTGGTTTTGTAGAAAGAATGGCGTGTACAGCAAGCGCACATCTGACACCAGAAGAGGCGATGAGCAGAGGGCAGAAGGACTTCCTTCTTCGTGGGTCAGTGCCCCAGGCAGAGGTGGCATGACCAATGTTCTTGGCAGATGTAAGTGTCATGCACGGGGCTCCTTCCACCAGCTTATGGATCCTCTTGTGAAGGCTCGGCAAGCTGACAGTCTCTGGACCACCTCTGCCTCGGAGTTTCAGCTACACTTACATACATTTTCTGTGACTGTCACCACAATGACCCAGACATGACACNGGCTCCGCCTCTAATTTTCACATANCCCAACAGGTGACAACAGCTGTCTCACACAAGCGCANATCAACATGGCAAAGGATTTGTGAAGANACAAAGAAAAAACCCATGCAGAAGCAGCCAGNATTCCTACATATTCAGCAAATGTCCCCACGCCACTAACTTCCCCGAGACATGCTTCCTCTTTCAGGGGAGGACTGTGGTCTGCCATCCTTTACAACAGGAGACAGTGTCTAAGGCCAATTAGCTGAGGCTAGGTCAGACCTCACAAAGGGAGCAATCAACACAGTCCTTACCTTCACAGCCTAGGATCTCAGAGGGGACTGAGTTTACTAAGATTTGTCCTCATGCCCCACAGCATGTTAAATGTAAACAAACTGAATAATTACACACCTTTTCTGGTTTTCATTTATGGAAGAAGAGGAGGCAATTACATCAGNCCCATTCACAGAAATGGAGATGAGAAATTTACATTGAATGTGGCTGTTTTTGCTTTTCTGGGGAAGTGAAAATAGCATTTTAAAAAACCCTCAACATTAGGCATTGGCTGAGCCTCAGGAGGTGGCNGTGCCCCTNGTGGTAGCTCCAACTTGNGGGACTGGGGAAGAGATGTGTCCGTATGAGGCTGTCCCCGTTCACACCTGACTCTGAGCAAAGCCTCTGTGCTTGGGGCTCACCAGCTGGCCAGATTCATAATTGCTTTAATCCTTACCCTGAGCTAATAAAATACGGTGTTTTCTGTATGATTCCACCATGTCTCGGCAGAGGGGAGACCATGGTGCCATGTTTGNACTCATTATTGTTCTGAAATGTGAGGGGAAATAGTCAATTATGTTTCTGGCTCCATGCGTGATGCAGAATGAGCATTCTCTATCCAGTTAAGAGTTAATCAAGATGGAAAAGACGAGTAATTTCCCTGCAAAAGGACAGAAGCACACAGCCCACATAAATTAGGAGCTGTTTGTGTGGAGGCCATAGAAGCTTGGTAATTATTTTTAGGAGTAAATAACTGTGTTCAAAGTAAAGTGTTCCATTAATGGAAAGCGGGGGGAGGGGGGCCACAAAAGACAGGGAGTAAGACGAGAAATTAGAAAAACTGAATTTGTCCCGGGAATTTTGATACAGTATCTCTTCTCAAAAGAGTAGGGAAGAGAGCAAGGGCCAAGGAAAAGGAGGAAAGCCTTCCATGTAGGCTCCTCCTTGAANCAACTCCTAAAGTCTTAGTTCATCGTTGCAGGGAGAAACAGGCTTAAACTTAGTCCATCAGTGCAGGGAGAAACATCGGCTCGGCCATCTCTCTCAGAGTTATTTTGAGATGACAATGAGAAAGTCTTGGAATCTGAGTCCTCAGCCCAGTGCTCACCTGACACCTGACACCTTCACAGTTCATGTGTCTGTATGGGTGGGGCTTGCTGGGGAGTCTTCACCATACACCAGCTCGGAGCAGTTACTTTAGGAGAATGCCTTGGCCTTGGGCTTCTCACTCCTCCCTAACTACTCTTGGAAGGGACTTCCCTTCAAAGACAGCCAGAGGTTAAAAAGAGCTCCCGGCTCTGGCATCAGGTCAGGATCTCAATGCCAATGCTCCTACACTTTGCTCAGGAAGCTCCGGTCTCCTCAAGATAAATGGACCATCACATCAGCTGAGCCCAACCATGGAAGCTGAAGGAGCATCAGAAGGACAAGGGCAGATGAACTCCAGCACATATGGAGGAAATGCCTGGTGTAAGTTGGGGTGTAACTGTGATTGTGAATCATATGGAAAAGGGTAGCCATGGGCTTTGGGGTCTGTGCTGGCTAGTTTTGATGTCAACTTGACACAGCCTAGAGTCACTTGAGAAGAGGAAACATCAATTGAGAAAATGCTTCCATAAGATTGACCTGTAAACAAGTCTATGGGGTATTGTCTCAATTAGTAACTAAAGTGGGAGGGTCCAGCATATTGTGGGTGGTGCTACCCCTGGACAGGTGGTTCTGGGGCGTATAAGAAGCAAGCTAAGCAAGCCATGGAGCGTAAGCCAGTAAGCAGCACTCTTCTATGAATTCTGTTTCAGTTCCTGCTCGAGGTTCCTGCCTTGAGTTCCTGCTCTGACTTCCCTGAGTGATGGAGTGTGACCTGAGAGTGGTAAACTGAAATAAACCCTTTCTTCCCCAAGTTGATTTTGGTCATGGTGATAGAATCCCTAAGACGGGGTCATTCTGTATGCAGCCTGTCATGCATGGCATAAGAAGGGGACACAGAAGCCAGATGCTTCCTTAGAAAGGGACAGTGGGTCAGTAAGTTGGCTAAGTCTGCTGGAACAATATTCTCAGATGTGGTGTGCAGAGTTGCCCCAAAGTGAGTACCATCCACTCTATGCCTGGCTTCAGGCTACATTAAACCCATAGATCAGACACCCAGTGGATTCACAATCACTGGGTTCAAAGTCATCAAGGGCAGGAACCACAAAATTACTTTCTGTGCATGGGTCTGACCTCTCTTCCTAATAGGAACATATTTGGATTGGCTGTGTCCCAGCCCATGTAACAAACACTATGTACATCTTTAAAGATTCGAATCCTCTTCCTTTTCTTCTTCCCCCTCCTCCCCCCTCTTTTCCATGAGATTTATAATTGACCTAGCTCTGATGACATACCTTCTCTGAGCAGGTGTCAGAGCTCTGAGCCANTCTCTACAGATCACCCTCCTTGTCTGTCTTTGGTTCCAATTTGTCTCTGACCCAAAAATCTGTGCTGTGAACAGACTTAATCAATTGGATCAGGCAACCATGTGGGGTATCAAACTAGCGTTTTCTGCCTTCAGGAGTCCCAAATGAGAACTTGTGTCAAATTCTCAGCAGAGGACCCAAAGGGATGTATTAGAATGACTCCTTGGAGACCCCACCTTTCATGTTCTTTGGATCTGCAGGCACAAGTTGCCTGGGATGGATGAATCTCTTCCCTTTCTGTGATCTATACACTGGAAAAATGGACCGCATCAGCACAATGTGCTGATCTGGGCTTTAACTAGGCAATTTCAAAAGGCAAGCATCACGCTCACGCAGAGATGCAGCACTCCCTTCACCTGCATGGCCTTGGACTCCACTTGACTGCGGTGATGAGGGATTGAAGACAGGACAGACATGCAGACACAAGTACAGAGAAGATTAGATTGGGTGGACCTCGAGCTCTGATGGAGACACACTACTAGCCCAGAAATGGCAGAATGACAATAAATTTACAAGGTTCAGAGGTTTCAGTGACAGCAGTTTGTCATATAATTCTGTCTACCTTGATAATTCACTTTCAAAAGTGAATACAGGATTTTTTTACTCCAATTTTAATTACTAATACTGACTCATATCACATATCACACAATAAATATATCTATACTTACATACATATATGCACATACATCATTTATACAGGGAATACAAGTTAAAGAGGCTGCAGCAGAGCTCCAAGCTTTCGGAAATGGGTTGAGCGAATCTGTATTGATAAGATAGCAATCCAAATCAGTGCTGAAAGAGAGCTTCTGCAGGAGTCAGGGTCTGAGAGCAAAACTCTTTCAGCTGCTAAGGAAAAGATGGAACCATGTCTGCAGCAGGAAACAGTGAGTCAGGTCCAGACAAGTGAACAGAGGGACAGGTAGGCATGAGCATGTTGCATCAACAGCAGAAGACCAAGCTGAGTTCCAGGAAGGGCCTGAGACTCTCTGCTTGTCGGTCTTTGATGTCAGTCTTGGACCCAGCTACCAGACGATAGGTTGATGTGGAAAGCCAAATGATCTGGGAGAGGTGGGAGTCAAGTCCAGGCTTGACCAGTCACCTCCATAGCCATTTCTGACAGTCTGTGTTTTCATAAGACAGGGGTAAGTGTTCTTCTAACGGTTAGAATCTAACCTGTGGCATGGAGGTGGAGGTAGGTGTTACATGAAATTGAGGAGGTTGCTTTACCAGACAGCTTCTTAGATCCTTT
>LZPO01066298.1:153428-167887 GCA_001675575.1 Neotoma lepida
CCGTGGATGGTGAGGAGAGAACGCAGGTCATTAGACTTGTCAGCAAGCAGTTTTACCCAGAAGCCCAGCATCTTACACATGGAGAAACAGAGTCTTAGGAATGCACTACAAGAATGTCAATCTTCAGGGGTTCAAATGATTATCAAGGCTGGAAGTCCAAAGAGTCATTTATTAGTGACATCATGAAGTTTTTCTAGGGAAATGTTAACTGCCTGTTAGATTCTCCCACTTGGAAATAAAATGGGACTATGGAATTGGAAGGGCCAAGGAGCAGTTAGGAGGTCAGATGGGCTCCCTGGCCACACCTCCCTCTTACACCAACTTTTGCTGTCAGGGGACTCTTCCTCTTCAGATGGTGCCCAGGCTCTCTGGTAGGAGAGAACTCCAGAAATGTCCAGTCCTGAATACATCAGTCTATACTAGGCCTACAAAAGGATGATGCTCGCAGCAGAGAAACTGCAATTTCCGTTGCTTGCCTGTTCGCTGGATCCGTTCCCAGCAATCTTGGTGAGAGCTGAAATAAAAACCATGACTTTTATCCAAATCTAGGATAAATCAGCAGCAGCTGTTGACTTCCCTGGCCAAGGCGCAAAGCTGTAGTCATGAAACGTGAGGAGGAACAAAGGCCAGGAGGCCAGAATGGCGCATGGCTGTCTACGAAATATCACATTACCTTTCCATGGAGTCCCCTGTGTGCTGAGTGGGTGGAGCCTCCGCCATGGGCAGGAAGCAGAGGGTTGCTGGGGGAATTCAGCAGCTAAGCTCTCCACAGGGGGGACTCNGTGGTTCTCTCAAAAGTTCTCCTGAGGTCAAGGGGATTTGCCTGTGGGCAGGAATGTCTGCTGAGAACAAACCACAGTAGGATGTGGAGTTCCCACTGTGCTCTAGAAAAACGGGAGGCTGGGCCAGCTCTGCCTNAGTTATCAGGTGAAGACCATGCCTATCTTTGTCTGCTGGCTCTGTGTCCTGCCTTCTGGAGGATTGACTGATAAAGTTTTGGGCTGAAGGAAGGACCGTGTGTAAGTGTGTGTGTGTGTGTGTGTGTGTGTGTGTGTGTGTGTGTGTGTGTACTCACACAGTTATCAGGCGGCCACATAAGGACATTAGGTGCCCGGCTCTATCCCCTCTTCCTTATTCCCCTGAAACAGTCTCTCACTGAATCTCGAGCTTGCTCATATTTGGCTAGGCTGGCTGGCCAAAACCTCCTGTCTCCACATGCCTCCCCCAAGCACTGGAGTTACAGGCATGCACAGCCACGCTTGGCATTTACGTGGGAGCTCGGGATCTGAACCCAGGTCCTTATGTTTGCGCAGCCATCTTATCCACTGAGCCACTTTCTCAGTCCTGTATTTACACTTCTTCTACTCACTTTATGTCATTTAATTCTCATATCTACAATGAGCGGTACAGACCATTGTACAGACACCAAAGCTTGGAAAAACTTAAAATACCTTCCAAGGTCTTACAGGGATATCACTGTCAAATATAAGACAAAGTCAGCCTTTCATTCTGCCCAATGCCCACTGTTATGGGCACATTTGTGTGCCTTCCACACTTGNCTAGAAGCCACTGACCTTGAAGAGGACAGTCAAGTGACTTGCAATTGAGAAAAATAATTACCTAACACAATAGCATTAGTTTGTGAGGGCATCACGAGAGAAGCCAGTCAAGGCCCCCCGCAGACATCTTGTTTGCANTGGGAGCTGTCTGCTAGGGACACTATGGCTGTGANCATACAAACACACAGTGTGAGGAGGCAGGAGGCATTGCACAGTGCAGCTGAAGTGCGCACATCCATCCAAGTTAGCTGTAAGACATTCATTCCTACTGCTGTTCAGCAACTAAGAAGAAGTCGATAGAGAAAAAGAGCAGCATGAAATATGGCCATGTCTTATTAACTTTCAGAGCTAAACACTTAACTAACTTTGGCCTTTTCTAAAACTAAACTAGAAAATAGTCTTCCAGAGCAGAACTCACCTAGGCATATACTCAGCTCTGGTTTGGGTCCTGATGCTGNCAGTGCCCCATGCCACCCCCTGGCCAGCCTCCTTCCGGATGCAGAAAGCTTTTGTCTACCTACAGCCATTTGCAGCCTTGGGAAAAAGCCAGTCCAGAGCAGGAGAAAGGATGAGCTTAGGGGTCTTGTCTTCTCTGATGTGTATGAACAGCAAAACCTGTGCTCCTGTAATTCTGGGCAATCAGACAAGTGACATACATACACACACACACACACACACACACACACACACACACACACGAGACAACACTCAGAGCACACACAGTTCAAAGAAGCCAGGCATGGATTAAATACCAAGTAGGACATACAAATGAGTCTATTTCCTTACCCTGAATGAGAGCTGAACTTCACATAAGAGGAAGTAATTTTGAAAAACTCTCGGTAGGACTGCTTTCCCCTCTAATTCTACTCTGAGGTCTCAACATTTTGGTTGGTTTCCCATGAAGTGTTGCCCTGACCACTCTGAAGGGGAGACGCTACCACTTGCATTAAATATTTTTATGTATCAGGGGAAAAAATCACTTCCATGTAACTTTTAACATGCCACCAAGTTAAGAAATATTCAAATATGGAGAAAATAACTTATAAATGATAGAAGAGGGGATGTCCATTTTAAAGCTGGAAGGAGGAGAGAAGGCCCAGAGAAGTCGAGAAGGCTGAGAGAGGTCACACAGCCAGCAACAAACCTTAGATGCAAATTCAATGGTATTCAACTCCAAGGTTAAGATTCTTTTTAAAAAACAAAAGCTCCAGGTTCCATGCACCAAATNCAACCTGCTAGAACAAACTCCGTAAATAAATAGTCTGCTAGAACCTACCAGACTCCTCATCTAACCGAACCCATTGCCTCCACAGAGAGCAGNGGCAAAGCCAGGTGACCTCTACCCAGGACAGGCTTCTACGTCCTCCCCTCAGCTGTCCACTGAAGTTCCAATGTGTCTCAGCCTGCCCCCATGACAAGTCTGTGCTCCAGGACAGTGTGGCCAGATAAGTGTTAGAATTTCTTGTCTTTGTTTCTCTAGCACAGTGGACCAGGATTCTCAACAGATAAGGACTGTTGGTGTCCAAAGGCCAATGGACTACCTACAGTGACTGCTTCTCTGCACTGTGGGTGTTTCCCAGCATTTCCAGCTCCACCCACAAGATGTCAGTCACTAGATATTGCCAAATATCCCTTCAGGTGCCCTCAATTAAGAAGGTGTAACTGTCTGGAGCACCAGGACTCAGAGGCTGGATAGCCCAGAGAACTAAGATAAAACCAAACACAACTGGAAAAAAAAGTCAGTGTAATGAGGCCAAACAATGTTCTGCTATACTCATAGATTGGTTCCTAGCCCAACTGTCATCAGANAGGCTTCAACCAGCAACTGATGGAAACAGATGCAGACCCACAGCCAAACATTAGACAGAGCCTGGGGAATCCTTTGGAAGAAGGGGAGGAAGGATTGGAGGAACCAGAGGGGTCAAGAACACCACAAGAAAACCCACAGAATCAACTAACCTGGGCTCTGAGGGTCTCACAGAGACTAAACCGACAACCAGGGAGCCTGCACGAGACTGACCTAGGCCCTTGCATATATGTGACAGTTGTNTAGTTTGGTCTTCTTGTGGGACTCCCAACAGTGGGAACAGGGGCTGTCTGACTCTGTTGCCTGCTTCTGGGACCCTACTCCTCATCCTGGGTTGCCTTGTCCAGCCTTAATATGAGGGGAGATGCTTAGTCTTAATGCCACTCAATATGCCATGTTTGGTTGATATTCATGGGAGGCCTGCCCTTTTCTGAAGAGAAATGGAGGAGAAGTGGATGGGAGAAGAGGGAAGGGGAAGGAGGGGAGATGGAGGGAAAGATAAGTGGAGAGGAGGGAGGGGAAACTGCAGTCTGGATGTAAAAACCATCATCATCATCATCATCATCACCATCATCATCACCATCATCATCATTAAAAAAAAAACTAATGTAATATAGACTTTTCATCTTCTTTAAGATTAGAAAACATTTTCAAGATGTCTTCTTAGCATTCTACATCCAATTTGAGAGTGTGGGTGGTTCACTAGTGTCTCATTCAGAAACAGGAAAACAAACAGAGTGGCGGGAAGGGAAGGCAAGGGGACCAGGAGTTCTAGGCCAATCTCAGTTACATAGAGAATCTGAGGCCACCCTGGGCTACATAAGATCCTGACCAAAAGAAAGGGAAGGGTCACAAGTTTTGTGCTTGAAGTCAATTTTTCACTCAGGGGAAGTAGTGTCCAATGAAGGTTCCTGTGTCCCATCATGCATTCTGTCAACAGCACTTTCTTTTGTACCNTTTTTGTATTCTATTTGCAACCCACTTCCAAAGGGTCAAGCTGCACGTCTAGCCCTACACTGGTAGCTGCTGGGGAAGGTTTGGTTCTTGTTCTTTGTACAAGACCTCCTTACATGCCCAAACCACAAGGAAGCCAGGCTAGAGGATAAAACCAGAAGTTCCTAAAAACAGAACCCCGGCCCCNCAGTCTGAGCTGGAATCTGGTTCTTTCTTTCCCTCTCTCACCTGAGGAGCTCATCCAGTCTAAACAATGGCTGCATCTAAATTAAAAGCCTCGTGTAGATNCCAGGGAGTGAATTCCCCTAGGATGGGATTGGAGATATCTGCTGAGTTCTCATTTACTCTTTCAAGTGAATCCCTGAAGCATGAATTTAGCAAGGAGTCTAAATAGTCTTCGTATAATTTTAACGATTATTAGTTTGTATTATCTTTCTTGTCAAATTGCCTAGAGGCATGGAGTATATTAATAGTTCTACAGTATGGCTAAGCCAGCCCATTGAAAAATAAAACCCTACCCTCATCTACACATGAGGTATTTATTCCCATGGTTATGCAAATTACCCTGCAAAATCATAAAGAGAGTCAACTGAGGTCTGAGAAACTAAGAAAATAAATAGGTACTCATGAGAAAAGGATTTCTGTTAAATAGAAAAAAGTAAATTCTTGACCTGTGTATTCCTTCATTCATCCCTTTATTTATTATTCATTAAAAAAATATTAAGTCCCCATTCCAGGCTAGACACTGCGCTAGGGACAGAGGCGATAATAGAAGCAATTCAGACATGTCCTCAGAAAGCCTGGGCCAGACTAGGGAAACAGAAATGAGTGCCATTGAGTGAGCTAGCTATTGTGACAAGAAAAATATAAGCAATATGCATGAGGGAAGGAGCCCATCTAGTCTGAGGGAGAGGGAGGTCTGTTGTTGGGATACAAGAGCACCACAGGCTCATGAGCTGAGAGTGCTTGGTCTCCAGGTAGTGGTGGTATTTGAGGAGGTGGCTGAAAATGGTAGGAGATGGGCCCAGATGGAGGAAATGAGTCACTGGGGGTATACCTTTGAAAGATAACTCACACACACACACACACACACACACACACACACACACACACAGAGAGAGAGAGAGAGAGAGAGAGAGAGAGAGAGAGCGCTCTTCATGAGAGCTTGGCACCAGCCCATGCTCCCTACAATGATGTTCTGCCTCACCTCAGGCCTAGAAGCTACAGTTCACCAGGCTCCAAAGCTATGAGTCAAAGCAAACATGTTTTTGTCTTAAAGGTGTTCTCTTGGGGTCTGGAGTGATGGCTCCATACTTAAGAGCACTCTCTGCTCTCCCAGAGGACCTGACTTCAGTTCTCAGCACCAAATTCAGGCTGCTCACAACCCTAGAACCACAGCTTCAAGGGATCTAATACAGTCTCTGGCCTCTGTGAACACTTGAAAACACACACACACAAACGCACNCACACTAAAAATTATAAAAATAAATCTATTTTTAAAAGATGTTCTCACCTGAGTTTTTGTCACAGTTACCAAAAGCTAACCAGAGGAGAGTAGGACACGACTGAAACCTGCAGCTTGACCCTTTGGAAGTGGGTTGCATGTAGAATAGGGAAAAGGTACAAAAGAATGTGCTGTTGACAGAATGCATGATGGGACACAGGAACCTTCATTGGACACTACTTCTCCTGAGTGAAGCATATCAAAATTTGTGTCCCTTTCCTTTCTTTTGGTCAGGATCTTATGAAGCCCAGGGTGACCTCAAATTCTCTACGTAGCTGAGATTGGGCTAGAACCAAACCCCAAGATCTCCATCTCTTGACTCACCTTCCATGTTACCTCACTCTCACTAGTCTTCCACACTGCCTGGATGACTGAGCAGCCTGTTTCCTCTGATCTGAACTGTCACGGTGTCATATCAGTGTTCTCAGACGAGCTCTGTGTGCCGCTGAGGATGGACATGTGGCTCAGTCACAAATCCTCCCTCAAGGCCCTCACAGCCAGTCACTGTAATAAACGCAAACCAACAAACGNTGGCAAGGGCCTGGGACAGCCTGTCCCCACTGCTGTTGAAAACTGCTATAGACCAGGACATAACCTGAAAATTCTTGTTCACAGTTCTAAAGCTGGGAAGTCCAGGGTCAGGGAGTAAGCAGATATGANGTCTGGAGAGAGCGCTCTTCCTGGCTCCTAGATGTCGGTGGTCTTCTCCCTGTGTCCTCACAGGGTACAGAGCTGGGAGAAAGCACATTCTCTAGTGCATTGTTTGTTTTTCTGAGGTTNTAGTCCCATTCATGAGGGCTCCACTCTCTTGATGTAATTACCTCGGGAACACCCACCTACCACCACGTTAAGGGCTTGAATTTCAACACACGAATTTGGAGGAGGACATAAATATTCAATTCATAACAAACGTGNGCTCTCACCCATTGCTGGTGGGCATGCAAAATGAAGCAGCCACTTTAAAAGATAGTTTGAGTCTCTCTGTCTCTCTCTGTCTCTGTCTCTCTCTCTCATGCACACACACACACACAAAAAAAACCACAACAAAACAAACAAACAAAAACCCCACAAATCTAGCATTTGTGCATCTTAGTATTTAACCAAAAGACACAAAAACCTGTTTAAAAACAAAAAGCCTGCACAGGGATATTTATAACAGCTTTGTTCATATTCATCACTGCCACAATGTGGAATCAGACAAGACGTCCTACAGTGACAGGACATCTAAACCAGAGAGTATCATTTGACACTTTAAAATGAACATGAAGGGCTAGAGAGATGGCTCTGTGGTTAAGAGTGATTGAAGCTCTTCCAGAGGACCCAAGTTCAGTTCCCAGCACCCACAGCAGATGCTCCACAATCACCTGTAACTTCNGCTCCCNGACATCTGACACCCTCTTCTAGCCTCCAAGCACACGTGCNTACATGAACACATGCATATAAATAAATAATAAAATACATCTTAAAAAATAAAACCATGAAAAAACATGATGAAATGTTACATGTGTAGGGTTAAGTGGAAATAAAGAGGCAGTGTGGAAACCAATCATCAGGTTCTGTCTAATTCCTTGTGGAATTATGGAAAAGGTAGAACTGTGGAGCTAGTAAAGAGACTGTCAAGATTTTGGTCAGAGAAAGGATAAAAAGACAGAGCACGGATGATTTTAGGGCACTGGGTCTACTCTGCACAATGGTGTGTGTCTTCGCATAATTATCTAAACCCAAGAATTTAGAAAACCAAAATGTCAATTGAGATACTATCAACACTGTAGCAAGTGGACCCTCAGTACAGGATCTTGACAGTCAGGAGGGTCTGCGTGCNTGCGTAAGTGCAGGAGAGTTGTGGGTTCTCTCTACTTTCTGCTCCATTTGAAGTGAATCTTTGACGGGTATTGAAAGGGCACAAAGGAGAGAATCAACTGTGAGTGAAGAGAACCAGAGGCTGNAAGAACAAGAGTCTCTGTTTCTTATTAACCAGTTCACAACAGGCACCTGAGGCAGCTAAACATCTATCGAGAAAGTGTTCTTATATACCTGCTTCAAGATCTGTCCAGGGCCCAGCTGGGAAAGGAAAGAAGACATCTCTCTCTGCCTTAGTCTTTTCCTCTAGAGGAGAAGCTTCTTCTCTACTTGGATGCCTTCACCTCACTGGAAGAGGCTTTAAGAAATTCAGTATCTATGTAAGATGCCATGGCCCCAACTGTACAAATCACTACATTCAAGGGAAGGTGTGTGCGTGCCTGTGTGCATGTATGTGTGTGTGTGTGTGTGTGTGTGTTTGTGTGTGTGTGTAAAGGTAGCTGACCGTCTCTAGTGCTGCAGAGAATGGCATTTCTTTAAAAATAAACGCTCTACTCCTCCCCCAACCCAGAACCTCCTAATCTTAGCTAAGCCCAGATCCAGCTCCAAGGCATGGAAGCTGTGCTACACACTATCTCTGCCTTAGACAAGAGCATAGAAGCTCCTAGAACTTTAGCCCTCAGGCTGCATCCCTCAGGGCCTGGCCAGGCAACTCTATTTGGAAAGATAAGGAAGGACTCAGAGCCCCACAGCAGGAGCAGGAGCAGCATCACTGATAACACAGCCATGATTTGCTCCCTCAGAACAGAGAACAGGATCCTGGAGAAAGTAAGGGGCAGGTAAAAGGCCCACAAAGGCTGAGTGTGGAGGAGAGGATGGTAGTGGGAGGAGCCTTGCTCTCCTCCATCTTCCTTTTCATCCTGAGAGCCAGCTGCAGAGAGAAATCCTGAAGGGTGGTGACCCGAAGTGAAACTTTGTGCACGTGGCACCCTCTCCTACCAACCAGAGCCCTGTGGGGCAGAAATCCCAAGTGAGCTGTAGCAAAGACCTAGACCTTCTCCAGACTTGGCTATCCCTTGACATCCAAAGGACTTTGTAATGTCACCAACCACTCTCCAGTCTCATTAGTACTTGGCTTTAAGTTCACTTGATGTTTTTTTCATTTAATAAATGTTGGAAGTGCCTTTGTTGTTGTTTATTTTTGTTTTTGCAGGGCTTCAAATCAAACCCAGGGACTTTCACGTGTTCTGCAAGTGGTCTGCCACCGAGCTCTGTCCTCTACACTTGGTCGCAGTTTGAGTTTGTGTCAGTTTGTGCCTTGTTGTTTTGTAAACAAGGTCCCACTCTGTCATCCAGTCTGGCCTTGCATTTGTGATACTCCTGTCTCCACCTATGGCACACTGAGCTTATAGGTTTGTACTGTCCCATGACCAGTAATAAAATTGTTTTTAAAAACAGCTTTATATCCTGGCTGTAAATGGAAAATGCTCTCATTTGGCTTTCATAAAAAGGAAACAACAAAGACAGGCAATCATTAAAATGAAAATCCCCTCCTTTGTGTTCTACCTGAAATCACCTGATTTGTCTTCAGTGGAGGGCCTTCCATGATGAGGGGTGACCTNGGGTGAGAAAGCATTCAGTCCACAGGGCTCCTTAGTTCTCCTGCAGAAAGAGTTCAAGGACNGGAAAGATGCAGAGTGGGAGTGTGGTTAAAGGACCCCGAAGGGCACTCANAATGNAGTGAAGGTCTATATCCTTCATTACCAACCAGGAAGATGCTAGACACGGGATACACAGCACAACACATGGCTTGCAAAGGTGACTGGCCTGTTTAAGGGAGGTCTGGGTAAGGGCCCTCGAAAAGCTTAACTGGCCCAAGTTTTAGCTTTAACCTTGGCATTCCAGGACACTGGTGCAAAGCTGGGTTCTCAGAAATCTTCCTTTGTTTCTCACCTGATAGGTGAATGAGGTCAAAGAAACAAAACGAAGGGACAGAAATGTTTTATTCAGGTCACAGCTAGTCCTCACATCTCCTTCAGGACAGCAACTGTGCTTGTCTGGGCCAGTATCTTGGTCAATGTGTGATGTGCAAGGGGCCTGAGTGGGCCCCAGACTGCTCAAGGGGAGATGCATTTATTCATCCAGGGAGGGAAGGAGAAGCAAAGGGAGGAAGTGAGTAGCGCCAGGAAGATAAGGTACTTCAGGAGTGGAGGAGGAGTCTGCCCACTGCTCAGCCACCTGGATCCTGATGACCCAATACCCCAGAGCAGTGGTTCTCAACCTTCCTAANGCTGTGACCCTTTAATACAGTTCCTCATGTCGTGGTGACCCCAACCATAAAATTATTTCATTGCTACTTCGTAACTGCAATTTTGCTACTCTTATGAATCATAATGCACACATCTGATATGCAGGATATCTGATATATGACCCTTGTGAAAGGGTCATTTGAGCCCCCTAAAGGGTCTCGTCCCACAGGTTGAGAATCACTGCCCCAGAGGCTAGCATGAACATGCCACATTCATTGTGCCTTTAGCTCTTTAGGCCCTATCGATTTGGATGGAGAAGACAAAGAAATTGCAGGGTANTGCCTGATGTCAANAACTATGTGGAACATNGTACCAGGACAATTGTGAGGCANGTGGGNTAATGATAGGCAAGAGGCAGAGATGAAGATCAGAATCCTGTGTAACCATGCAGACCTTTCNCCTTTGTTCCATCGATTCTTTAACTGCCTCAGTTTCCCTATCTAAGAAACGGGACTCATATGAATAAAGTTAACTTCTGAACCTGTTGTGAAGATAGGGCTTGACATAAGGAGAAAATTGGGTTCAGCGGGTGTCACTGGCAGCTGATGTGAATGACTGATCGTCCCCCATCTGAAAACCTCAAATCTAACATNTTCCAAAGCTGGAACTACAAAAAGTACTACAAAACCAAACAAACAAACAAAAAAGTACTACAAAAGCCAAAACCTTCAGTCCATCAGACATTTGACNGAAACAGACCCATTAGAAAAACTCCTATCCTGGATGTGTCTTGCCTGCCCTCCCCCCATCCCCAGGCCCACATGAGACCCTTCCAGAAGCCACCCTTCATGCCACAGCCAACTTGTGCATGTAGCCTCTATGGCTGCCTCTCATCTGGCCAGTAGAAGGTCCTACCTCGAGGAAAATAGGAGATTGGGAGGAAATGATGTAAGGGTGTTGAGCTCTTGGCTGCCTCTTGCGGTGGTGGTATGTGTTGGCTGTGTTCAATCATCAGTGTCCCTTTTCTGAAGGTCACAGCTGCTGCCAGGCACCCTGGAACCCCAANACGCCTCACCTCCAGTGGTNCAAAGCCAGCAGTTACAGTGCACTGTGTCCTGGGGATGCCCACACCTCTCTGAGGACTTCTCTCTATATATAACGCTTCTCCCCAGACTGTTTGAGAGCCTTGCCTTTTCCAACCAGAGTGATCATCATCATTCCTCTCTCTCTCTCTCTTGTGTGTGTGTGTGTGTGTGTGTGTGTTTGTTGTGTATGTGTGTGCATCTGTACACACATGCTCTCATACATATAAACACATAGGTATGTGGGTATTTGTGCACGTGTATGTGCCTGCATGTGGAGTGTAGAGGCTGATATCTGGTGTCATCTTCCATAGCTCTCCACTTTATTTATTGAGTTTCTGTTCAACCTGCAGCTTACCAATTTAGCTAATTTAGCTGTCCAGCTTGTCCCAGAGATCTCCTGCCTCCGCCTCCNGACCAAGTGCTGAGATTACAGGCAGGCCCGCACACCCATTTATNCAGGCATTGGGGATCTGAACTCTGATCCTCAGGCTTGCTCAGCAACTGCTTTATCCACTAAGCCATCTCNCCAGATCCGGTTCCCTTCTCTCACGGACTGGCTGCGTCACATTCTCAAGGCAGAAACCGAGATTGCCCCTGGATTACTGTCCCACACTCCTTCCCCCGGGCCTTCTCTCCTCATTTGGGAGCAAGGCTGCAAATGCACACTCCCTTCTGAAGTCCTGTGCTCCTGTATCTCAAGGCTGCACAGCTCAGTTCACCTTCCTCCTTTTAGGACCTTTTCCATCCTGACTTCAAACATCACCAGTTTGCAGAAATAAGACCGAGGTTCCCACTCATGCATGTGAATCAATGCCTACTGTGGAACCTGGCCTGGTCACAAATTGAGGGAACCTCCTGGTAGAGACTGATGACACAGGGAGCTGTATCTCACTTTACCAGGAAGCCTAAGAAAATTCTGTTTCTTAACCCCAACAAGAGCAGCAGAGCATAGATTTCATCCTTCCTTAAAATAAGGAGAGATATTTACATCTTCTCCAGCAAATCAAAACNCACCTAGTTCTCGCGAGCACNCATGTGACAACTGTCAGGAAGCAATGCAGCCGAGGGCCCAGTAATTCCCTNTGACTTTTCATATCANGGAAGTTTATGTTGTAACTCTCCGTACTGGTCCCTCCACCAAATGAATAATGGAAACAGAAAATAAATAACTCCTGAATCCAGACTCCTTGGTNGCCAGCTAAGAGGCCCTCCAGAGAGAGTNTGAGGCCCCTCCAACCAGCTTCTCAGCGGGGACCAAATGACANTGGCCAATTAGANAGTGGGACCCTGAGCTACTTTGTTCTCCATGGAGCAGACAAGAAGGTTTTAATTCCCAGGGAGAGAGAATCTTTCACCCAAGAGAACCTCGCATAATTTCTTATTTAGGAAAGATTTAAAGAGATTTGTGCCCGAAGTATTTAATCCAAAACCCTGGAACCATCCCAGCAGTAGGGATAGATTAAGAGACAGTTGACTTAACACATTGAGGTTCCAAAGAGAAAGGGTTATTCTTCCNAAGTACCAGGGAGACTGGTGAGTGACAGCCTCCCACATCAGCTGAGTGGGGGCAGAGATCTCGCTCCCTCAGCAACCTTCAGGGGATGCGGCAGCTCCTGGCAAGCTGGCTTCCTCCTTAATGGAGGACTCCCCTGGGTGTGGGGATGCAGAGCACTTTGCAGAACCGACCAGGGACCCAGCCTGATCGCTCTCAAGGAAATAGCCTTATCATCTCTTTCTCTCTATCACCCTCCGTGCTTATATTTTCCATTCTACTTCACTCCNTTTTTAGGCCACTGACTAGGAATGCCTGTACTTGGCAGCAATCCCATGGTCATAAAAATCCAAGAAGGATTGTTTATTTATAAGAACTCTGCAGTTAGGATAAGTTCAATAGAACGTTTCGATTTAAAGTAAGCAAGGAGCATTGGGTAATCCATCACCAATTTATATTTTCCATTGAAAGAACAGCATTTATCACTCTGAAAATAACCTCACGCTTGCTCTCAATGTTTGCCAAGTCAAATGCCCAGCCAGTGAGTGTTGGACAGCCTGAGTGGAAGTGGATGCATGAATCAAGCCTTGAGATTTTTGTCGACGGCAGCCGAGAGCTCCAGGAGATGACCACAGGTCTTGGAAAGGAGGTAACATCCTATGTACATTCAGAGTTGTAAGAATGGGCTCTTCATGCTTACTGCTGACTTTAGACAGAAGCACTTCTGAAAAGATGGCCAACATGTAATAGATAGAGCACAAGACCTAGGGGACCCTTCCAATAAGAGGGAGGAAGGTAACACCCTGGTGGCAGGACTGGAGACAGGACTCAATATTGAATGGGACTGGCAATGAGCTGGGGAAGTCCTGGAGAAACGCCATGTAAATAGACAGGGGCACAGACAGCATAGGATGAAAAAAGAGACCTAGAGAGCAATAGTTATGANTTGGTCCAAGAATATAAGCTCTTCATCTCCAGCTTGCTAGCCTAGTGGATGAGAGTCTGACCATTGAAATGCCAGGAAACAATATACCCTGGGGGCCCTTGTAGAGGCATCAGANAGCTCAGTCTTNTCTCTCTTCTTTCTCATTCATTTCNGGGAAAAGTTGACAACTTTTATTTCTAGATGTTTCTCTCCTGCCCATCAAGAATCCACTTTATCTCACTGAAGAGGTACATCTCGCAAGGGGGTGGANAGTTACCAACTACTCAGAGCAGAATAGAAAACAGCAGCATCATGGCCCAGGTCTATACNAAACACTGCATTGGAGGGAACATGTCACAACGTAACAGGAGTTATCCAACACACAAACCCTGGTTTATGTATGCTCCAATCAATAATTGGATGCTTATGAAAGAACAGCAAGGTTTAAAAGTGTTACAAGAAAAAAAATACAACAAAAGTCCAAGAAACAGTTCCAAAGGGGGTTGATGTTTGATAATGGAAGAAAAATTGTTGGGGATTGTAACTCAATGGCAGAGTGGTTGTTTAGCATGCAGGAGACCTGGGAGTTGCTTCACTGGAAGAGGAAGCTAGGGGGAGGAATCTTATGCTTGGTGGACAAAACCCAGCAACTAGGTGTTGCAGTAGGTATTCAAGTAAGTGTAGAATCGAACATCACCCAGTAGGAAGCCTCTGCCCTATAGGGCTCAGCCTAGTGCTACCTAATAAAAGGAAGATTAGGAGACAAAGCAAGAGACGGTTCTAATCAGGCATGAGGATGCCAGGCTGTTGCTNGAAGGGGAAGCAAGAAAAGATTTCATGACAAAATAACAGTAATAAGAATGAAAGTGATCAGNTGACAGAGAAGAAAGACCAGGTTTTCAACAGGAGTCAGGTTCTAGTGACAGGAAGAGAAAGTGACGGAACAAATGGAGTTCCTCTTCTGTAGTTTGGTTAGTTTTCTCTAAAAATAAATAAATAGCTGGTAAATCTCACCAACATAAATAGCGAAACAGGCATTTATTTTGCACATGTGCACATGTGTGCATGCGCGCGCACACACACA
>LZPO01066298.1:180460-185460 GCA_001675575.1 Neotoma lepida
AAAAAAGACACAAAGGAGGAGCAGAGGCACTTGGTAAAAGTGTCAATGCTGGACCTTGCTCCTTCCAAGAGTGATCTTTGAAGGCCAAGGGCTTTCCAGAGAGTAGCGGTTTGTTCCTGCTGTGGGTACGGAAGCANNGCTCCACCCCTCCACCCCAGACCCTACTCCCTCTCCTCACCCATCTCTTCCTCTTTGGAGTGAAGCCAAGGTACATTCCTTCTCACTTGCAAACCGATGCTTGAGGAGAGTGCTTCATTTTGCAGCAAGTCTCAAGGTACCCATCCAGCCTTCCGGTTTAATGACTGACACCTCAGCAAAGACGGTATCTCCTCCACTCCCCAGCATCTGATCTTACAGTCCTCAGTCCCCATCAATTTCCCAAGTCATGTGTCAAAAACCATAGAAGCTTGAGCTTTAGAATCAGAGAGACCAGGGACCAAATCCCAGCTCCAGTCTTTCCTTGCCACTGTGAAAAAGTTCCTTAATTTGTCNAAGTTTTGATTTTCTCATCCATAACTTGGGAACGGAGGCACTGGTTGTAGGGTTACTGGGAATCCCCTACAAGATCATTACAAACATTATAGCTTGCCTGAATGCACACCAGTTGGTAGCATGTTACATTTGTTTGCNTGTTGTCCTANTTAGGTTCCGACTGTTGTGATAAACACTATGACCAAAAACGACTTGGGGAAAGGGTTTATTTCCGCTTACCATGTATAGTTCATCATGAAGGGAAGTCAGGGCAGAAACTTACGGCAGGAACCGGGAGGTAGGGATTGAAGCAGAGGCCATGGAGAAGCATTGCTTACTGGCTTGCTCCCCATGGCTTGCTTAGCCTACTTTCTACACAACCCAGGGCCACTTAGCCAGGTGTGAAATCACTCACAATGAGCTGGGCCCTCCCACACCAATCATTAATCCAGAAAATGCCACAGAGACTTGCCTACAGGCCAATCTTAAGGGAGCCTTTTCTCTACTGAGATTCCCTCTTCCTTGGATGACTCCAGCTTGTATCAACCTGACAAAAAAAATTAAAAACTCACCAGCACACATAGTTATAAAAACACCCCCTCAATGTTTGCTCTTTGCTTATTGACACTTTTTTATTCTCATAGGTTAATTGTGCAGAATAATGACTCCGTTATATTATTGCCGTTTGTTCCACTGGAAGTGCATCAGTAGTTGAACACTGTACTCATGTTGTTTTATGTTTCATTGGTCATAATATTCTAAGTAGGGGTATCATGATATTTTAGCCATTTCTTCATTATACATTTAAAATTTCCTTTACATCTACATAAATAATGCTCTGACATGTATGTTTGTACATAACTTCACCACCATTAATGACTAACCCTTATGACAGACAACTTGATGAGGGCCTACAGTGTCAAAAGCTGCAAGTCTTGACTCAATANCTATTCCTGAACTGTTTCCTAAGAAACTTCTCCTGACATTTTACAACAATGCTAACATCATTAAGTCAATAGAAGTGGAAAGCTCCAATTTAGCTTCTTTTATGAAAAATTCATATTTGAGCGCAAAGGCCATCCTCTCTACATTGCAAGAGAAATAGAAAATAGTAGTATTTATGCAGCACACAGAGGTTAACAAGGAAGTGACTATTAAGCTAGCTGAATATTTTCTCAATGTCCACTCGACCTTCCTTTTCCAGACATAGTCTCAAGAACACAGTCCATTCTGAAGGCCAAATGGTTTTGATCATAAAGTGAAAATAATTATGAACTAAGGCATTCAGTGACTGAAGGGACCCCCACCCAGCAAGGCCTCCCTCCTGGACCCCAGATTAGGCACAAACCACACCCAAACATCTGTTTTCACAGAGATCNTTTTTTAAGTGGGGAAGAAAAGTTCAAGTGGCTGCTTTCTGACTAGGGCAGAAAAACAGCAGCAAATGACTTTGCAGGTGTAATTTTTAAGAAGAGGAAANGGGGGGGCTGTGTTAGAATGTGCTAGGATGTGATGGCAAAGGAGATAGAGGATGAGGGAGAAGGGGAAGGGGACAAGGGAAAGGGAGCAGGGATATTTGTCCTGGAGGGACAAAGGACTGTCTCTAGATAGAGGAGACAGACATGGCACATAGGCAAATGGTGGTTTATAAAAGTAAAGGGGAAACCCCATGTTAGGATGAGGTGTTTAATTTTAATTGGANATGTAAATTGTGTGAACCAAAGNGGGCTTCTGATTGCTCAACTTTGGTAGTCAGCCTCAGGAGGAAGAATGGCCAAATAAGGGAATAGACCTCGGTAGCTAGTTTTAGGAATGTAATCTAATGCTTTTCAGCAAAGCAGAGGGAACGAGGGAGAAGGGCAAGGCCTGCCAGAGCCACATGCTCCAGCGGGCTATGTCCCTTTAGCTACCCTTATGGGTGGAACAGGGATTTCGATCAATGAATTTAAAACTCAAGCAGGAAAGAGTGGTTTGGGTGTGACCATGAATGAAGAGCTAATACCACAGTAGAAGGCCGTTATAGGTGATCCACATCAGGGCCTGGTGGGTAAATGGAAACCAAGAGAACTGAAGGCATTTACCCAGCTAATCAGCTAGTAGGGGTACAATAAGGCAGCTGTACAGGGGACAGTTACCCATACAGTCTACCACCCAACACCACCACTGAAAGACAGTGACCAGGACTATACCCACCAGACATATGAATCCTGATGGATGCAGCTGAGTTCAGACAAAGCAATCAGCATGCACACTAGGAGGATAAACTCATAGTGGAGTTCTGCCCTGCCTGTAGGAGGTCNGCAGAGAAGGTCACGGTGAGGCAGCCACAGTCTGAGCTTTGGTGCTAGCTCAACAGCACTGTTCCCTTNACCTTTGACACTTTCCACTTCCACTCAGGGAAGAGTTGCAGAGGTTTGTTCTACAACAGAGCAGAGCCTCTGGGATAATTCTTGTCCCACAAAGACAGCAAGTGTCCTTGACTGTTCAGTGGTCCACAGTTTCACAGACAAACTCATCTGTCAATTTTCATATGGCCTTTGAGCCAAGAATGACTTTCATATATTTTAATAATCTTTTACATTGTGTGTATGTGTAAGTATGTGTGTACGTGTACCACAGTGTGTGTATGGAGGTCAGAGGACAACCTTNAGGAGCTGGGTCTCTTCTTCCACAATGTAGGTCCAGGGACTCAAACTCAGATCATCAGGCTCAGTGGCAAGCACCTTTACCAGCTGAGCCATCTCACTCAGATTCAAGTTTTACATTTGTTTAAGAATAGGGTAAAAAATGAGACATAAGGACATACAGAAGAAGCTTTATAGCCTGCCAAGCCCTNGATGTCTTCTCTCTGGGCCTCTACAGAGAAAGGTTACCAACCCTTGACTAGACTGGATTAGCAAGTGTTATTTTCAAAGCTCTGACATGTTTTCTTTCTTTCTTTCTTTCTTTCTTTCTTTCTTTCTTTCTTTCTTTCTTTCTTTCTTTCTTTCTTTTTGTTTGTTTTGTTTTTTCAAGACAAGATTTCTCTGTTTAGCCCTGGCTGTCCTGGAACTCACTCTGTAGACCAGGCTGGCCTGGAACTCAAAGATCTGCCTGCCTCTGCATCCTGAGTGCTGGGATTAAAGGTATGCCCTAACATTTTGTCTCTTCTCAAAACCAGGGTGGGGGATATGGCTCAGTGGCAGCGAGTTTATCCAGAAAGCATGAGGCCCTAATTTCAATCCACAGGAGGAAGCTGTGGAATTTGGAGGTAGCATATTGTGGTTAGGAACACAGTTTTCAGAATCAATAGGGCCAGAATCCAAGACAGCCTTTCCATCATTCATGAGTAAGACCTTGGACAAATTGCTGTAGTTCCAGGAGTCAAGANTTTCTCCAACATGGTGGAAACTATGCTAACATAAAAGGACTGTCCTGAGAGTTAAATGAGGTTATACANACATCGAACAAACTGGTTTCTAACCTATGAAATNCTCTGCAGATAAAGTTCAGTCTTTACTCATTAGACCTGAGATGACAATTCATTTAAAGAGATACAAAGTTTGTCTGTGTCTGTCTCCAGANTACAGGGCTATGACTTTCCATCTTTTGAACAGATATNTCTTGAGACTATCCCCATGCTACTGAGCTCCTAGCCCAGTGACTCTCAACCTTCCTAATGCTGAGACCCTTTTACACAGTCCCTCATGGGGTGGTGACCCCAGTCATAAAATTATTTTTGTTGCTACTTCATAACTGTAATTTCGCTACTGTACTGTGTCTCAGTTCCTAAGACCATCGCAAATGTATGCTTTCTGGTGGCCTCGACCCACAGGTTGAGAACCGCTATCTTAGACACACTAAAGATGGTTGTGGTGAGGGGCCAAGAGACGGGAAGGAGCAAGAGGCATGGACTTCTTACGTTAGCACTGCTTGCTGCCTCATCTAGTCATGTGACAATGATCTNTGTACTGACAAGTTCAGGCCAGGCTGTAAACAATAGCATGTGTNCATGAATATTGTTAATTCCTCCAANAAGAACTGGCAGGCTACCCAGAAGACANTTACTCAGACCCCTTTGTCTTCCACCTCTGCCATCTGCTGCGTGTGTAGTTCAGCCTNCACGTCAGAAGATGAATGCCTGTCCATTCCCAAGCATTAGGTTCATGTTCTGAGCAGGGAGAAAGAGGAAAGAATCAAAGTGTTAAGGACCAAGAGCTTCNCTCTTTAAACGGAGCCCAGGCCATGGCCTCAGGAGCCAGCTCCAGCACAATCAGGAGCANACTGCTCCCTNCTCCNCCTGTTAATTGTTTCTGAAAACCTGGACACTGCACTGAAGGCAGATATTGGAAGAGCCTGAAACAGGGAAGACAGATGGAGAAGCCAGGGACTGTGGGTTTTCTTTTGATCCCATATAGCACCGATGTGAAGCTGAGGGAGACGGCAAGAGAAACACCAAGTATGGACAGAAAGCACCTACTGAAGTNAGTCCTCCCCGGGCAAGTCGCCAGGGCCAAGGCAGCCTGCGAAATCAGAAATCTCATAGTCAG
>LZPO01066298.1:190460-192908 GCA_001675575.1 Neotoma lepida
TTCCAGACTCCAACTGATGATGAGTGGATCAACTGAAGGTTCTATAAGCTATTGCAGAATGGTATGGGCAGGAAGCATTTCCTTGTCAGGAAGTGGAGTAACAAAAAATGGCTCTAGCACGTATTTATTCTCCTTCCATTGGGGGTGGGAGGTCTGTGAGCAGTCACACGTTCGTGTTAATTCTTTGCCATTTGTCTATTGCTACAGTATATGAGTCATTGCTCATATTTTAGTTTTCAATCCTCGGCACAGTAATGTAGTCTATAGTTTCATTTTGAAGCTTTTAAAGACAGAATCAAAATTAAAAAGCATTTTTAATCAAAAGGCTGAAAATTAGTACATGTCACCTTGATGATTTAAACCATGTATTTAGTGTTTTATTTCTCATATCAATTATTGGTAGGAAGTGTTATTTGTTTGGCACTTTTTTTTTCAACTCAGTGCACCAAGCTATATTCTTCAGTCCTCATATTAATTGGAAATACCCCACCAGGTCTGATTCTGTGTGCGGGAACTTTATTCTTATGACAACGACAGTATTCAATTTTAAAATCTCTACTATATTATTCTAGAAGGTATAATTTATGCCCAGAAGCTTTTGTTAATATTGCTACAAACTGGGATTCCTTTGTCCAGGTTTCATTGTACCAGCGATTTCCAAAAGCTGAAAGGCATGTCCGTGTCTCCCCTGCCTTCTCAGAACAATTCAGCTTTCAGAGACACTGTCTCCCAGACCAATGAAACGAAAGCAGCCTTCCTCTACAGACACACCAAGGGACCCACGCAGAGCCTCAGAGGAGAGGGAGGGAAGGACTGGGGCTGTGATGCCTGCATTTTATTTCAGGGTTCTCTGCAATGGTTTCTGAACGTGGGATGCAGGAGAATCCTGGCTGAGGGTTGGAAACCCTGCTCTCTGTGGTGAATGCTGGGCCACTGTGTCATTTTCGAATAAAATAGTGACTTGAACCTCTCTGCTCTATGGGGCTTTGTTCTGGCAGAATGGCTCCAATATTTGTAAAAATTGTTTTTTAATTGTCAAATGTGGTGGTTAGTCTTCACTGTTAACTGGGCTGGCTTTAAAATCACTGTGGGAACATGTTTCTGGGTAAGTCTGTGAAGACATTTCCAGAAATATTTAATTAAGGATAGGAGTCTGGAACCCAGACTGAAAGTGAGCCGAGCACCAGCATCCATCTCTCTCTGCTTCCTGACTGCAGAAACAATGTGACCCAGTGCCTCCATCTGTGGGGCAAGATAAACCCTTTCTTCCGTAAGTCGCTTTTGTTGGGTATTGTATCATAGCTGTGAGAAAAGTAGCTAATACAGAAGGTTAAAATGGGAACTAGAATGAATCTGAGCAATTACCTGGGTAAGAAAAATATTCACATTTGCATTGTGTTTCTTAAGTGACAAAGCAGGGCCGTGTGCTTGTTCTCATTTGAAAGATCCAATAACGTTGTGTGGCAGAGAACAGAGGTTGCTAAGAACTCGGGTCCACACCCTGCCTCCACTGTTAGTACGTGGCTTTGGGCAATTCACTTAACTGCTTTGCACCTTAGCACATCTTCAATATGAAGGCAAGGTGTAGAGTTCTTATGATGAGCAGTAAGGGAGTAAAGACAGGAAAGATGTCAGGCCACACACAATGCAAGCCACACACCCAGATGGATGCCAACCATGACCATATCATCTCCACCTCCACAAAGATTACACTCGCTGTGCTCACAGGGATCCGGGAGCTTCAAGTAGTGGATTCTATTGAGAGCTTTATATGATTCCTACACTTTCTGACTTCCGGTATACCTCCCTGATGTCATAATCTGCAAAACTAAATTCATTTCCCAGACTCCATTAGAGTCCTGAATATGATTTCTGTTTGACCATCTAGATGGATTTGGGTAGGGCTCCAGATACTTGCTTTACTGATGTGGAAATTAGCAGTGGAGTGCCTTTCTGGAATTGTTGGTCATCATGGAAGCTAGCTGATCAGGCTCTGCTATCTCTATAGAGACATGGGTTCGTTGGGTGGTTTACTTCAGTGTTCTGGCTTTTAGAGTTGTTCCAAGAAGCTCAAGCTGACATCTGTTTCTCGCACACCTACTGTGATATTATGAGCTGTGGGTAAGCCTTTTATATACTATGTTTGTAGAACCAAAAGAAAGGATTCTGTTGTCTGCAACTAAGAAGAGCCTCAATAGAGAGAATGCAGACACTTCCCCTGTTTTATAGACAAACTGCAGAAAAGCAAACTGTGATTCTGAGGCTGGTATTTATTCTGCCACATCACAGGAAGGAGAAGGAACAGTGGCCAATATGAGGCTGGATTCATTCATAAGTCTGTGAGACATGATCACAGTCACACCATGCTGGAAGAAACATACTGGACATCGGGACTGTTTCTGAGTTCCTGTGAAGCACAGTGAATTGTCCTTAGAGCACTCTGAATCA
>LZPO01066298.1:208336-220976 GCA_001675575.1 Neotoma lepida
ATGTCTCTGGGAGAGGGCTCCTGGGGGCTCCTCAGCTATTGGTTGACAGTTCATGCATCTCCACTAGTTTGGCTGGCCATCTCGCAACAGGGTAATTCTATACAGTACTAACTACTTTCTTCATTGACTGACCAAATACCTAACAAGAAGTACCTTAAGAAGGATATATTTGGTTCCCAGTTTGAGGGGATCTAGTCCTCACAGAGAGGAAGGCATGGCATGTTCATGGTGATATGGGCAGGCAGCTTGGATGCTTCACATCTCAGCAGATCAGGAAGCAGAGAGGAAAGGCCNGAAGTGGGGTCAAACTGTAAATCTCAAGTCCAACCCTCCCCTGCCCCATTCTTATTTCCTTCAGCTAGGCCTTACCTTTAAAAGGTTCCACAGCCTTCCAGAATAATGCTACCATCTGGGAACCAAGTATTCAGACACACAAACCAGCTGGGGACATTTTACATCTATACCACAGAAGCTACCAATGTTGAAAGATCATGTGAGGCAAAACGGCTGCATGATACAAGTGCCTGTCTGGGCTCAGAACTTGTTGCTACATCATTTTCTGTCTTCTTACTTAAAAGAAACTAAGACATCCCCTGGGCTGCCACAGGATGATGGGCCCTGAGTACCAGGTCCATGTGTTACATGGGGAGCCAAACCTCCCTCCCTCTATCCTGACTGTGGTCAGCAAATTCAGGGCTGAGCTTTTTCCTACCTTGACCCCAGGCTTCATGCAAATGCCCCAAGGGAAGTGTCTAGTTTTAAATGTCAGGGAGATGAAGAGTTAAACATAATCTGCTGTAGGAATTTCTAAGGTTCTCTGGGGGGAAAAACAAAACAAAAACGTGAGCTAGAAACAATAAACAAGTCTGAGTTAGCAAACTCTCCGCTCCCCCCTCCCCCATTCCCTCTCTCTGTACTTCACTATAGTGAAGGGGAAATATAGGCAAATAAACAAAAAAAAATAGTTTGGAAGAAATTAGCAGAACATTCTCTCATGATTTTGCATGGTTTCTGCAATGTGCATTGGAATTCTTTCCAGAATAAGAAGCAATTAAGCACTCCATGGAGACAAAAGGCAGAGAGCCTCATAAACAGAAACACAGACCAGGGCACCAAGTGGGAAGACACGGGGAATCAAAGAATTTTTTTTCCAATAACTTGAGCTCAGTCCAAGTGCCTAACATACAAAATGAGTTTGAGGCTTCAACAGGGCCTCGTGGAAGGTGCAGGAGTCAAGTGGGGGTGACCAAAAAAGAGCAATGAGAGAGAGAGGCAAAGAAGAGTCTGGCGGACAGGCTGCAAGTTCCATGCCCTGCCTGAGTGTCTAAGGGCATGGGACACTCAGGCTCTCTGTTCTCCCTGTAATGCCAAAGAAGAGAGGACAGTCCGTCTTCTAATAGAAGTGGACATTGTACTATGTGGAAAATAGGATTGGTGAGGGCTGTTNTGTCTTCTCTTTCTCTTTCTCTTTCTCTCTCTTTCTCTCTCTCTCTCTTCCCATCTCCCTCCTTCCCTCCCTCCATCACCTCCCCTACTTGAACTGTTTTACACAAGTCCCTCATGACATATTGCCGTACAGTCATTTCCAGACATCACCATGAACCAACTCTCACTGTCCTCCAAGCCTGTCCCACTGTACTAGGGTCCACCCAGCCTCAGGCTGTGCCCTGGCTTCTCAAGCCTTCTGACAGGTTCTGAGCCCTGAAAGCAGTAATTTTATGACATGTAAGCCTAAAGAGAAAACACCAGAGACCTAGCTAGAAAGAAGACAAGATGCTAGGACATGTCTCTGGTGTCCCTAAGGAAACCCTGGGCCAGTGAGGTGCTGCTACCGTCTCCCTGTCTAGCTACCTCTGTCCTCCTCACTCCCTGGATCTGTTCACCCTATCCTTCCTCAGCTAGTCTCCTAGCTGCTAAGCTACTGGGGTTTATTTAGATGTTTTCTGTTGGCTTTTCCTAAGAGTCTGACTTTTCACTTTCCCTCATTACTTGTTTCGCTCTACCTCTGCGTCCTGCTGTCATCCACACTCCACCCATCCTGAAGCTCACACCACCAGCAACAGCCAAGGTCCACTGCGTGCTTCCAAGCAAGGGACTCTTCTGAGCACCTTCCAGCGATTTTCGGTCACCTCATTCACAAATGATGGCAGTGAAGCTTAGAAAAGTTGTTCCTTACCCAAAGCTGCCTGTGAAGTCCATGCATTAGAGCACTGCCCTCTACTAGCTCAACAGATGTGACTGATGAATGTGTAAACAGGTGGGCCACTGGTAAAATCTAAGATCAGCTCAGTAGTCAACACAAGGATATATTACAACTCCATCTGACATACAGACTCCTCATGGTAGGACATCAGAGGACCCGATCTGATAAGTTGCTAGGACCTGTACTTGGAAAAGGTGGAAAGGGCTGGTAGGCTGAACTTTATGAGTTAGGTTTGAAGAAGCAAGGACAGGATAAAGCTTTGAGTAGGCACACACACACACACACACACACACACACACACACACACCAAAACAAGCCCCCTGAACTACATGAAGTCCAAGCCATGGAGTTAGAATTGATGAGTTGGTAAGAGTAAACACAGATGCAGTGAGAATCACAATTAAACCGAGCAGGATAAGTCTCTTTGCAGCTGAGCAGAGGCCTGGCTGTGACAGTGCAGGTCCGCAGTCAGCTTGAGGCCACATAAACTCAGAGCTTGGCTCAAGTCCAGAGCATGAGTACTGGCTGGCCTCAGGGCTCAGATGCATCTCATCCCTTCTCTGCCAGGCAAAGCTGAAGGACATTTCCAGCAACTGTGGACCCTACCAGCCAGGAGTTCTCCCTGTCACCCTCTTTGCCTGATGAGTGACACTGTCTTCTGCTAAATTCTCCCCAGAAGAGAACAAAGCTACCCAGTCCATCCACTTAGGATCACCCAAGACTCAGAAACTTGACCCAAAATAAGATTATTGCTACGTTCTAGACCAGGAAGAGGCCCGGCCTTTTGTATCTTCATAGTCTTGTACGGAAGGATGTAGCTGATCCTGGGTATGGCTCCATGAACTTGCAGTTACCTCNAAGTCTTGGCTCAGAGCACTAAGGCCATCCTCTACACAAGGGACCTCTGTCCACCACCTCTAAGTAACTGGGCACAGTTTCTATGGTCCACCTCAAGACAGACAGGCAACTCTCCTGGACACTCCCTGGATGGCTCTAGTTGCCTGGGTCATGCTGGAAATCAGACAACCTGGCACTCTCTAGCTCCGCCCCATAGGCAGGAATCCCACTCTCATTGCTCTGTCTTCTTTGTGTCTCATGACCAAGGAAACTCCTAAGGGACGAGTGGGGCTCAGACTACCCAGAGCTGTTGGGCCCCCAAGGAGGCCCCAGCCTTGGAAGGGCTTCTGTCATGAACAGGTTTTCTGTCCCCCATCAGATTTTACTGTCTGAAATTTCCTTTGACGAAAGTTCTCAACGATGTGAAAGGAAAAACCACTGGGCCTTGTGGCCACTGCGGTCCCTTCCAGCTGTGGCATTCCATCATCCTAGGCTAATTCCAGGCACCAGGTGTGGAGGCCCTGCAGGAGCAGGCGAGCTTTTGTTGCCTTTCTGGCCTCCAGCCAAGAGCTGCCACTGCCTCTGCTCTGAAGCACTCCAGTGTCCCAGCCCTGAGGGAGGCTTCGGTTACTCTTCTGGCTGATGGACCACATCTGGCCAGATGCTGGAATCCACTTCACAGTGTAGGCATCTCCCTTTCATTCTGTCCCATACATTTGGAACCTGGTCCTGTCAACTAGCCCCCAAAGCCCAAATTGGCTTCCGTTGTGGCCTATAGAACCCTGGAAAAGTTAGAGAAGACAGACTCAGCTGCAAACTTTCTGGATTTGCTAGGAATAGGCACTGATGCCTTGTGGGGAATGATGAACTAAGAGTAACCTGATCACAGCAGCGTGTTCCCACAACCTGCAGGGCTCCACTGTCCTCAGTAGGTCCCAGGCTGTAATTCTGAATGAGGACAGAGGAGGGTCCCTGCCGTTGGCTCCTCTCCTGTACACCAGGAAGGCTGATGCTAAGAAGTACTTGCAGCCTGCTCACCTATTTGACCTCAGTGAGACAGATACCCCTTCCCCTCCGCCCCCGCCCCGAATTAGAGCCTGGTTTACTGGTTAGAGCTTGTTCTGTCAGTCTACTTCGGTTTCCTCGCCTGTAAAGTGGAGGTAGTGGCTCCTACCTAGTTTGAGGATCCAAGAAACCATAGTAATGGCCATAACACAGCGGCTGCACAAAGCTAGCATGGTGTTTATCCTGGTAATTGCTAGAAGAGATGTGGGTGCCTCTTGTATAAGGGCACTAATCCCTTGATGAGGGATCCACCCTTATAATCCATTCACCTCCCAGACACTTCCTTTTACCACTAGGTTAAGGTCTGGATTTCACTGTACAAACATTCAGATCATGACAATGACCACTTGATGCTGTTCAGATTTCCTAGTCTTTTTCCAGATACAAAAGGACCTAAGTGTTGAGCTGTTGGGTTAATTTTGGATTCATTGACTTTGTATGTATGTATGTGTGTGTGTGTGTGTGTGTGTGTGTGTGTGTATAAAATGTGTTTGGGTGTTTTGCTTCCATGTATGTCTACACACTACTTGCATGCAGTGCCCACAGATGCTGGAAGAGGGCATGAGATCTCCTAGAACTGGAGTCACAGGCAGTTGTGAGCTGCCCTGCAGGTGCTGGGGACTGAACCCTGATCTAGCAGAAGAATAGTCAGTGCTCTTAACTGTTGAGCCATCTCTCCAGTCTTGACTTTCTATTCTTATTAAAGAGAGGCCACNCTGCTGATTACACAGCATGATTGCTGTGCACAGAGTTATATTTACATTATGTATGCTAATATAGGCCATGATACGTGTGAAGGACATTCTAACACAATGCCTAGGAGATAAAACATGATCATTGCTGATGACACAGTGTGACTGCTTACATGACTGCTTACATGTAAGCATCATTCATGATTGCTGTGCACAGAGTTATATTTACATTATGTATGCTAATATAGGCCATGATACATGTGAAGGACATTCTAACACAATGCCTAGGAGATAAAGCATGCTCAGTAAATGTTATTTCTGGGCAGTTCTGAAGCTCCTAATCCTCTACCCTAGATATCTAGCACCTTCCTTCATTATCATGAAAATTTTGGATCCTTTTTTCTGGCTCACTGGCCCATTTCCACCCCCAGGAGTGCATTACTCCTTTTTAAAATAAACTCTCTATTTCTATTACTAACCATGTGTCCTTAGTCCAACTCATGGTTCCGGGGAGAAGAGCCTGAAAAACTCAGCAAGTGCAAGTCAGACTCAGACCCATGTCCATGACAGGTGGCAGCCAGCCAGGCAAGAGGTAAACAAATGGCCCTGAACTTCGCTCTCTTCCATAGCAAGGGTATGAAAAGCACTACCATTCCCTTCTTCCNGTAGTACTTGCAAACTGCAGGCAGATTTCTGTGGGAGGCCTGATGTTGGCCTGGGAGGGTTCAGTTTAAACTCATCATATCTCCAGCTTCCCCTCATACATCACTGCTACTTGTGAGCTGAGGGCTATTTCTTGAAGCTTCTTTCACACCCTATATGATATTAGTTGAGCTCATGCAGAAAAGCAACACAATAATGGTAGCTACTGAGTCCAGACTCAAAATCCAGAGGCCAGTGACAATCCACATTTAATCCAAGAGGTGCATAGATCCCTCCAGTGACCAATGGCTCANGCCCAAGCAGAGCTGCCCTCCAATCACAGGAAAGGNCCACAAAGGTGGTGGTACTTCTGATAGCACCAGCAAAGATACATATGCCAAAGCCATTCGACAAGCAAGCCTTTTTGTCTGAACCTAGCTGCCTACTTATGCAAATTTTTTGGGAGGAATATCATAGGAAAAAAGGCAGAAGAAATAATATTTTTTATGATCTGAAGTGGAAAAACCTGTAAGGACAGTCATTCGTGTAACCAAAATTAGCCAACTAAAAAGGGTTCACTGAACATCACTGGGCAACTAGTGAACACTAATTGGTCACATCTAAATCTGTCCCTTACCCTGTTTTTTTTTCTTGCCTCATAAGGAGTCCCAAATCCCAAATTGTCTGTGCCCATGACACAAGACCTTGCTACCCTGCTACATGCTGTTTTCTTCTTGCTGCCCAAAGACTTTTTAGAACTCATCAACCCCAACCAATGTGCTAGTCCAAGAGTCTCCAATAATGCAGAAGCCTCAGGCCCAAGTAACCTGGAGGACATGTCTGACATTCTTGATGTCTGACAATTGAGAACTGCAGAAAAGGACCCATCAGTGACACAGCCATATTACCAGGCTAGAGGTACTCCCTGACATAGACAGACAGACAGAAAAACAAAGAGAGNCTTACCAGTTGTCTTAGTTAGGGTTTCTATTGCTGTGATGAGACACCATTATAGAAGAAAACATTTAATTGGGTCTGGCTTACAGTTTCAGAGGTTTAGTCCATTATCATCATGGTGGGAAGTGTAGTGGCATGCAGGTAGACATGCTGCTGGAGAAGGAGCTGCGAGTTCTACGTGTGGATCTATAGGCAGCAGGAAGAGACATGACACACTAGGCCTGGCTTAAGCTTAAGAGACCCCAAAGCCACACCTCCTCCAACAAAGCCACACCTACTCCAACAAAGCCACACCTACTCCAACAAAGCCACACCTACTCCAACAAGGCCACACTTTCTAACAGTGCTACTCCCTTTGGGGGTCATTTTCTTTCAAACCACCACACCAGACCACAGAGTTAACTTTATTTACTCCAGAGATGGATAGAAAAACATCTTTTCACCTTGTTAATGTATTTGTGTCTTNTGTGTTCACAGCTACAGTGGTGTGATTGGTCATAAGTCAGTCTCTGTTAAGACAGCATAGGACACAACCCAGTCTGCCCCTAAAACTCTCCAACATAACTCAGCACAAAACCTGTGGCCACATCAGATTTTTTTTCCATTCATTTTTTATTGTCTGCTTAAATCATTATTATTTTATTTTTTGGTATACATACATTAAAAATGTGTGTATTCACATTTGTAGATGTGAGTGTTTGGGGATATATTGAAAGATCTTATAAGTGTAAATTGTCTTATAAATTCAGATATCCTTGACTTCTTAAGACCTATTAAAATAGTATCTTGGGGTCTAGTAAATGTTTCATACAACCTTAAAATGCNACTTGTTTATATAACACAACATTCACTGGAGTCATGAGATGCAACTTTCATTAAGCTATGAAATTTCAGACACAGAAATTTTGATGGTAAGGATTCCCTTCTCAATCTGACTGAAAGGGGAAAAAGTTAATTAAAATGTCATTGCATAAGTAACAAAAAGAAGACATAAAATGATTTATCCTAATCAAAATACCTCAAAGTGATATACATAAAATTTTTAATAGATTAATTGCTTGAATTTCTGTTTCAGGAATATTCTGAATTCATGAATAGTTAAGTTTAAGAATTTGTTAAGGTTGTTCAGGTTGTGGTGGTGCACACTTTTAATCCCAGCACTTAGGAGGCAGAGGCAGGAGGATTCATGTGAGTTTGAGGCTAGCCTGGTCTACACATCAGAGTTCCAGGCCAGCTGGGTCTACGTAGTGAGACCTGTAGATGGAAGATTCTCTGGTCCTGCCTGTCCCGGAGGTCCAGACAAATCTCTCCCATCCATTGTCCTGAAGCTGCTTATAAAATAATTACTCAGAGGCTTAATATTAATTATAAACTGTATGGCCTATGGCTTCAGCTTCTTGCTAGCTAGCTCTTTCATCTTAAATTAACCCATTTCTATTAATCTATATGTTGTCACGTGACAGTGACGTTACTTATTGCTCCTTGGACTGTGGCCTCTCATCTCCTGACTCCACCCTTCTCCTCTCTGTCTCTCTGCTTAGATTTCCCACCTGGCTGTAAACTTTCTTACCATACACCAAAACAGCTTTATTTGTTATCCAATGGGAGCCACGCATATTCACAGCATACAGAAAGACATCCCACAGCAGAGATCCTGTATTAAAATAAAATAAAACAAAATAAAAGCTATGATGAATGGAAAATTATGGATTTAAATCTTTATTTTGAATTTCCTTTTCACAATGAAAATTCCAAGGGACACAGTGACAACCAGCAGTGACATCCAAAATCCAGAGACATGTGTAACAGAATGGCTGTTATTAATTAAGCCAAAATAATAATAATCAATATCTTACATTTTAAGATTAATTTTAACTTACTTTTGTGACATTAAGATGTAAAAACTATTGCCTCTCTATTCATGCTTTCTTCCAAAAAATACAAACAAACAAACATTTTTCAAGGTGTTAACATCTTGCCCAATTCAAAACTTCAAGGGGGGCCAGTAAGATGGTTCAGCTGGTAAAGGGGCTTTCATCCAAGCCTTAAGACCTGGATTCAATCCCCAAAACCCACATGGTAGAAGGAGAGAACTAAGGGGTTCTTGAGGCTGTCCCCTGACCTTCACAGGAGTGTGCCTGCCCACAACTGCAGAAATAAATAAATAAATACACATTTTGAAGGTCATTTAAACACCAAAACCTGGAGCCTGCTCAGCCTACTTAAACTGTGTCAATGATGAGGTTAGGCTCTGTGTGTCTTTAAAACCAAAAATATTCTACATTATTTATATTAAGACCTCTTGTCTTTATAAATACATACATGGATTGAAGATTGCTTAATGCTGTGAGGAGAAAAAAAAGGAACTGATAACAGTCTAATGTAAAACTGAGGAGAATCACAAAACCTTTGGTAATGTTTAAATCTGTATACATGTGTCATCTGCACNNGCNTGTTTCTACTCTGTTTGTGTAGTGTCAGAGTGGCTCATAAGTGTTCACATAAATGACAGTTGTAAATTAGCCCTACATCCTTTTAGTTGGCAGTGTCAGCGGAGTTTGAGGGACAACTCCAGCAGCCTAAACTCACTAAGCTGTGCCTCCTGCTCCAAGGTCTGAGTTCTAGAGACAGAGCAATGGGGATGGGAGAAGACAGATATAATCAGTGTGGATATGTTGCCCCCAGATAGAGTGATCTGATCGCCCTAGGATGTTAGGGTACTGACTTAAGCTTGAGATTTAAATAAAGACAAACAAACAAACAAAAACAAAATTTAAAAAAAAACTCTCAACTAAGAAAGAAGACATGAAAAAGTTAGAAATAAATATCCTATATGCTTTGATAAAGAAGGTTTTTTAAAATGGAAATATTTTCAGATGAGAGGATTTGTATAAAGATTTTATCCCCAGGTAAAGGATTGTTCTAAAATAAAAATACAGAGATTGGGACAAAACTAGAAAGTTAAAGTATGTCACAGAAAGGTTTATGGAAATTGAAACTTTAAAATAATATTGAATTTATAAAATAGAAACTTGCCAAACTGTTAAGTAACATCTAATTTTATTTTTTTCAACATTTATGCATCTGTGCGTGCACACGTGCGAATGCTTGAGTTCCCTGATGCCCCTGTACAGGTCAGAGGACAACCTACAGGGGTCAATCCTCTCCTTTAACCATGCAGGTTCCAGGGATGGAACTCGGTGGTCAGTGTCAGCAGCCGGTACCCTCACCAGCCGAGCCACCCTGCAGGCCCAGCATCTAACCCAGCCAGCCACTCAATTGTTCACCCTCGCTCTATCTTCCTTTTAATCTATTAAACCATTGGGTTCCTTCTCAAAATTGTTCTGTTGTATCTGGCTACATTTTTAATATCACCTTTAAAAAAAAAATCCAGAGGTTTCACAATCCCAGGATCAAACAAACCATGTAAGGATTGCTCTCTTGGGACAACCATGGTCATGGCCATACTGGCTCTTGCCCTTTCTGTGGTCATCGGTTGATATGACTGTATTATTTTTGCCTTTATCTTGTATTTCTAATCTTGTAAGGTGTTTGTTTTCTAGGATATAAGTTTCAAAGTAGGTTTAGATTCCAGCCAACTCCTACCACAGGGAAACCAAAGCCTCCTCTCCAAACACTGACAAAGGAAGAGTTCAATGTCCCTCCTAGGTGGCACTAAGCCCTATTCAGCACATGGTTAGAGGAGGCTGGTCTTCACCAGTCAGCCACCCACAAAGATTTCTGTGACCATAGCTGGGGGATGAAAGGAAAGTAAGAGAGAGAGAGAAAGACACAGAGTTGGAGAGAGAGAGAGAAAGAGAAAGAAAGAGAGGAGAGAAAGAGAGGGACACACCCGGGGCCTCAAGCCTGCCAAACAGACAGACATGAGAAGCAGGAAAGTAAGAGAGAGAGAGAAAGACACAGAGTTGGAGAGAGAGAGAGAAAGAAAGAGAGAGGAGAGAAAGAGAGGAGAGAGAAGGCAGAGAGAGAGGGGGAGAGAGAAGAGATGAGACAGAGACAGAGAGACAGAAACAGAGAGAGATTAACATATGAAAGAGACAAAGGAGGCAGAAGAGGTGAGAGAAGGTGAGTCTTAGCCACATAACCTCTGACTGATAGATCAGGTACAGCCAGGTGCTTTCTGAGCCTGTTTCCAGATCACTAGATCACTCCCCACCCCTGCCCCATCCCGGTGTCTTTTTTCTTTCTCAAACTGTATTTCTATTATAAGAAAGAGAGAATGGGGAGGGGGGAGGAAAGGGAAGAGAAAGGAAGGGAGAGGAGAGAGGGGAGGGGAAAAGGGGAAGGGAACGAAGGGGAAAAAGGGAGGGAGCGGAGGGAAGGGAAAAAGGGAATGGGAGGAAAAAAGGGGAGNGGAGGGGAAAACCTCCAGATCACTAAAGAGGGAGGAAGATCGTGAATTCAAGAANGGCCTGGACGACATAGCAAGATCAGTGTCATCTGCCTTCTGTACATTTGCCCTTGAGCCTTCACATAGACTTTTGAAACCCACGTCACAACCAATTTTGAAACATTTTATCACCCCAAAATACAACCCTGTAAGCCCTTATTCCCCATTTTTCCCTCCCTTCAGGCTCCCGGAAACACCGATCTACTTTCTATTTCTGTGGATTTGCCTACTGTTGGCATCATACACCATGTAGGTCTACGTGTCTGACTTCTTTCATTTTGCATGTTTCCAAGGTTCACCTTTGTTGCAGTGTATAGTGAGTGNGTTATTCCTTTCCGTTGCTAAGGAATATTTCACATCATGAATACACCACATCGTATCCATCTATTCCATTGTTCCCATTTGGGAAGTTGCCATGTTACTGTAAACNCTCAAATGCACAAGCTTTTCTTAAAGTTATACAAAGGCATTCATCTTCTCTTCAGTGGNAAATAAATAGAAATAGTTCATAAGAGGTACCTTGCAATCAATCACAAAAAGTAAAAAGTTAAATATTATTATCACCTGCTTTGGCAAATACAGCAGCTTCGCTTAATACCCTGGCTTCATCTCTAACGAAGTAGTGTAGTTCTGTTGCCATTCAAGAATCTGCTCAGCTCACAGGACCCCATCCAGACAGGACCACAGCACCCCACCCTGCCTGTCCTCCACAGTTCATCCTCAATGGCTTCCAGNCTAGTACTTCATCTATTCCTCCTTGTCTCCACAAAGGGACTGTGAGCTCCTCTTGCTGCCAGTTCTTCAGTACATCCATTTTCTTTGTGAATGGATTCCTCCAGGTGCCCCGGTGTGACTGCACTTTAGCTAGTTAAAAGGATGAAAGGCAAAAGGGAAGTGACAGGGATAGCCTTGTTCNTTTCTTGCTGGTACTGAGGTAACCAACATGGCAGTCTATTCATCTTGAATTTCTCAGCCATTTTCAGACAAGTTCACTGTGAAATGCTGCAGGATCCTCTCACTCCNTGCTGCAAAACTCCACCACAATGGATCGGGTTGTGTCTAAGTCAGTGCGTTGCTGCNTTTGTAAGTTTTTGTTACAGAAACCTTCCCACCTGGCAATCAAACCAGCAGACAGCAANTGAGGCTGATTTTACAAATCCCATCTGTCCTCATTTGACTGGCAGTGCACAGAAAACATCTGGGAANGCTGGAAGTCAACACCCGGGACCTCTGTGTGACATGGCTTATGCNCAACCTCCCTCTCTGGTCTCAAGGAGGTGCATCAGAAGTGATGACAGCCAAAGTCTGTCAGCTGTGGAGACAAATCACGAGGGGTCTTGNGGACAGGACCAGTTTCCACCATCTTCATCTTCTGACCCAACAGCAGATGCTCCAAGGACTTCAGAGTGACTCATTGCTTGTCCCTGTCCCCCACTGCTACCCACCACCTTTCCCAGACTTGAGAATATAGCCTCACATTTTGAAAATGTGGCTTCAANCACTCCANAGAGATTTGGAAGTAAAACATACAAGTTCACAGGTGGTGGAGATGGCTCAGTTAGTAANGTGTTGACTATCCAAGCAGAAGGACCTGAGTTCAATCCCCAGCACCCACATAAAGTTNTCTTTTTAGCCTTGCCTACTCAGNGAGCCCCAGGTCTCAGTGAGAGACCGGTAGTGCTTTCAACTGGATTGCCCTGTCTGATCACATAGTTGCATGCTTAGTCCCCAGTTGATGAGCAGTCAGGGAAAGATTAGGGGGTGTGTCACCAAGGGTGGGCTTTGAAAGCCTATGGCAGGCTCTCCCTCTCCCTTTCCCTCTCCCTCTCTCTC
>LZPO01066298.1:227752-239690 GCA_001675575.1 Neotoma lepida
CCCGAGTCTCAGAATCTTCTCTCTGCCGCTAATGAGCCATATTGGCTGAGCTTGAGGCACAAACGCCCTGGCAGGGGCTCCCCAGGCACCAAGAGCTCCCACCACACCTCTANTGGTCGCAGCAGAGGCCCGCACAGGGCCTTGGTTAATTTTCCCAGCCAAGGGAGGAAACAGTTCTGTTTAGAAAAAATACATAAGTGATTTGAGGGAATTGGCACACCGGCTTTTTCAAGAATTCAGAATTAGGTTTTAAATATAATGACTGCAAAGAAGANGGAGGAAATCACACATTCAGAAACATGCTATTTTATTGGAAAAGACTTCAGCTTTCAGAAAAAGGGACTTTTGCAATATTCATTAAGATTATTCATGACGTCGTCCATCTCAGGCTGCTTCTGTGGCTACAAATAAAAATTTCTCCAATGTCAGAAGACCTTTCAAAGAAGCCAGAATGACACATTAATTATACTAAGAAGATAAAATTTTAAAAGCAAACAGCACAAGCCAGAGAATCCTCTTCTGGAATACGGGAGCGCACGTGCCCATACACAGCCTGGAATTCTACCAATTCCTCCACACTTCCTATCACATGGTAGTCAAGAGATAATGCAAAATGCATCAGAATACATCTTCTGGATTCTGGGAAAACAGTGGAAAGGAAGGGCCAGGAACCTGCCTTACCACCCAGACAACAGTGCCACTGACAGAGCCTGTCTACTGTGACCACNGAAAACTGGAGTCCTTGGGAGGCTCGAATCTTCCAAGGGAAGGCACACATACCAAACTGCAAACTTCCATCCATTTCAGCTCTTGGTTCAGCAATGGCCACCCATTTCCTACCCTCCAATGCTGCGGGTCACATGCTCCTGGATCAGCTAGCGGGCAGCTTTGAGAAGCAATGACAGGCAACAAAGAACTGGTCCTCAGAGCCTGTGTCCTGAGCCCTGAGAGCTACTTCAGAGCCCAGAGGTGAAGATGCTTTGGAGAGCGGTGATTTCTCACACTTCCAGAGATGCGAAAATAGTGCTTCCTTTTTCCAGTCTTTATCTTTCTCCTTTAGAAGGCAGGCACCACAGACTAAGACACAGAAAAACAAGCCAGATTCAGAAAGATGTTGTTCCTCATATGCTGTCTCCCGTATATGGAGTCTGGGTTTATATATATATATATACATATATATAGATATGCACAGATAGACAACAGAGAGCAGAAGTGGGACTGTAAGTGGCGGGAGAAAAGCCAGGAAGTGGGGGCAAAAAGAGGGTAACATGGAAAAAGAGAAAAAGTATCACATTCATATATAAAATATAGATTTAAATGTGTTTGTGTATTTGTGTGTGTGTGTGTGTGTGAGAGAGAGAGAGAGAGAGAGAGAGAGAGAGAGAGAGAGAGAGAGAGAGAAAGAAAAGAATGGGAACAATTTCAGGACAGGAAGGGAACCAATAGCGTCAGGGAGGCATGAGGAGGCCTGTGGGATGGGTAAATAAGAGTAAGGTACAATGAAATGTTTATGAAAATGTCATAATCATAATGGAGCCCATCATTTTGTACACTAACTTAAGAAGTAATTAAAAAGCAAATGCACACCCAGNAGGAATAAGGACACCACTAAGCACCTCCATGCACGAGATCAGTTGCAGAAGAGGCCCAAGAGGTCCCTGAGGTGCCATTTTAGCCTCATCTCTTAGCACAGAGCTAGCCTTTAACAATAAGAATAAGATCAACTGAACAATTCCTCAACTAGGGGAAGAATTGGACTTCTGGAGTCACCAAATTATAAAATTAAAGTGGCTGTTTTTTTTAACCACAAAAAAATCACAATGCATAAAAAAATTCCCAAAGAAAGACAAGTGGTCAATGACATACTGTCTAGGAAGCACTTTCAACAGCATCTTAAAATGTCCAAAAACCTAAATGAAGAGATGTAAGATGTCAGCAAAGTAATGTGTAGAGGAAGGTAATATCCATAAAGAGAAATAGAGAAAAATGGAAACAAAATATCCTAAAACTGAAATACAAATTTTTCTAGAGTGATTTAAAGACAACTTTGAGTATACACAAGGAAGAAACAGTGACCCTGAAGATGAAACAGTTGAATGAGCCTGAAAAANTGAAATCCATTAGGCATAGTAAGTGAGCAGAGGGTAGAACTGTGGGGTCCACAGCAGTCCCGTGTTCCCATTGAAGAAAGGTAGAGCTGTCTGTGGGGTCCACAGCAGTCCCGTGTTCCCATTGAAGAAGGGTAGAGCTGTCCGTGGGGTCCACAGCAGTCCCGTGTTCCCATTGAAGAAGGGTAGAGCTGTCTGTGGGGTCCACAGCAGTCCCACAGACCCACTGAAGAAGGGTAGAGCTGTGGGGTCCACAGCAGTCCCACAGACCCACTGAAGAAGGGTAGAGCTGTGGGGTCCACAGCAGTCCCACATTCCCATTGAAGAAATCTCAGAGAGAGAAAACAAAAGTGAACAGAGAGACTGCTTAAAGACCAATGGCTGGAAACTCCTCAAATGTAGTGAAAGACATGGATGTAAATATCTAAAGAACTTAACAAACACCAAGAAGGATGAACTCAAGGAGCCTATACCAAGACATATTCTAATCAAACTGCCAAAATTTGCCAAAACAGAGAAAAATCTCAAAAGAAGCAAGAGAGAAACATCACAGACAGTAGTCCTCAATAAAAATAAAAGCAGATTTCTCAGCAGCATTANAGGAGTCCAGAGGCAATGGACTTATATAATAAAAGTGTGGGAAAAAATTAAAAACAAAAAAACTAAACAATTGAAAAAAAAAACATTGCCAACTAATAGCCCTATGTCTGTTGAAAGTGAGCTGTGTGCTATTCTTTTTGTTTTGTTTTGTTTTGGTTTGGTTTTGGTTTTTGGAAACAGAGTTTCTCTGTATAACTGTCCTGGCTGTCCTGGAACTTGCTCTGTAGACCAGGCTGGTCTTGAACTCANAGAGATCCGCCTGCCTCTGCCTCCCAAGTGCTGAGATTAAAGGCGTGTGCCACCACCGCCTAGCTAGTTGTGCTATTCTAAAATAAGCAAAGACTGGAGACTTCAGTAACACTAACCCTGTCCTAAAAGGGTTGATCAAAGGAACACTATGTTATAACTAAGGAGTAAAGAACAACTTACTGCTGTATGAAGGAAGATTGAAGTAAAGAGGTTTTACAAAGTCAGTATTGTAGTCGCTTGTAACTTTATTTTTTCTTTTCAACATGATAGAAGAGACCAAAATATCCCAAACAATTATGATCTGAAGCCCCATACAACTGGATCTTTGACTTGTAATTCCACACTTGATAATTCTACAGCCCTTAAGAGACTGGTGCATTTTAAAAGTAGTTATTGATTTATGGTTTGGGACACATTAGGTATAAAGATGTAATTGGGCATCCTAGACATGACATTAATGGCTGAAAGGAGCAGTGGTAGAACTGGTACAGTGCTTTGTGAGTGACTGGGCCTTTCTCAGTCAAGATGTGCTTGAACAGAGGACTTGGGTGCTGGACAATCAATGGTCACCAAAAGTCAACCCGAGACAGTGACCCACCAGCAAGTTGTCTCAAATCAGTGATGATTAAAGGCATGGCACACACATGGGTAAACAAAGCCAAAACAAGCTCCACAAAAGAAAATTAAAGAAAGGTGGGAATTTAGGGGGAAAGAAAAGAAACTCCTAATGCTGGGAAAGATCCCCAGAGGGGATGCGAGGGGAACACACAGCTATGCTGTAAGGGATTTTATAGAACTTATGGACAAAACCGACATAATTACTATTAAGGTTGGCTAATTCTCAAGATGAATCATGGAGAGAGCCTGGCAGTGGGGAGTGACCTGCACACTCCTGGCATGGCCTTTGGCCCAGCCAAAAAGATGAACGACACACTCTGCCCACTGGCTCAATAATAGGAGCAGCAATGCATTACAGCCCCTATCTGTCCACGCCCAACTAGCTTCGTTAGCTGTTTCCTCAGCTCATCGTGCTGGTCTCCAACCTTGCTTGGATGGTGTCTTGCTGGCTGTTAGTTATACCGTCTTTGTTCTCATGTTTACATGACTAGTTTATAGTTTTACCACAGGNCTTTTCCCCCTTACTGCCTAGAGAGAGCTAACTCCTGCCTCAGAACTATAAAGGAGCATATGTTTTCCGGCACTGCTAAAGATAGAACCCACAGTCTCACATATGCTAGGTAAAATCTTTACTACTGAACTACAGCTCCTCCAGCCCGGAGGAGATATACTGTATATTATTGATGTTAAGTTGATAGAAATTNAAATTAGAGTGGTCTAATTTTATATGTTAAATGGTAATCATAAATGGAATAAGTACAGAGTACATACAAAAGTAAATTATAAGAGAAACATTTCACCAGTTAAGTCAAGTAGACACAAAAACAGAGTATTTCAGTAAATGAGGAGCAAAAAATGGATATCATATAGATAACAAATAGTAAAATGACTGAAATACTTTGTCAGCAATTACTTTAAATACAAATGGATTAAACTCTTAAATTAAAAGACTAAAAATGAAGAACAGATTTAAAACACATGACCCAGTTTCATTCTCATTTATAAGAACCACTTTAGATCAAAAGACACAAATAGATTGAAAGTAAAAGTATGGTGATAATAACAAAAAGACAGTGGTAGATAAACTGATATCAGACAAAATAGACTTTGAATTAAACAAAGATCATAAGAGGCAATGAATGTCACTGTACACTAATAAAAGTTTTAATATGCCAACATCATGATAATTTACACATTAAGAGCAGACCATCGAAACTTCATAATACTAAAGATAGATTTCAGAATGNCATTGTCATATCTGCTATAACAACTAGACAGAAGATGTAAGACATGGAGGACTTGGCCAGCACAATGAACCAATGAGATTTAATAGGCTTATACAGATGCTCCACACAACAGCAGAACATATTTTTTCCCGAGTGTACATGGGATACTGTGATAGACTATAGGCTAGGCTACAACTAAAACCTCAACAGAATTTTTCAAAGACAGATATTAGGAATGGCGAGATGGCTCAGTAGATGAGTTTGCTTGCTCTGCAAACATGAGAACCTCAGTTTGCATCCCCAGAACCCTCATAAAAAAAGTTGGCTATGACTTTGGAAGTCAGTGTGACAGTTTCTCAGAAAACTGAAAATCAATCTACCACAAGACCCAGGTATACCGCTCTTAGGCATATACTCAAAGGATGCTCAATTATACCACAAGGGCACTTGCTCAACTATGTTCATAGCAGCTTTATTAGTAGCCAGAACCTGGAGACAACCTAGATGCCCCTCAATAGAGGACTGGATAAAGAAAATATAGTACATACATACAATGGAGTATTACTCAACTGTTAAAAACAAGGATACCAGGAAATTTGAAGGCAAATGGATAGAGCTAGAAAAAAAAATCTGAGTGAGGTAACCCAGACCGAGAAAGATAAACATACTATGTACTCACTCATAAGTGGATATTAGCTGTAAAATAAAGGATAACTATGCTACAATCCACAGACCCAGAGAAACCAGGTAACAAAGAGGGTTCATGGGCAGATACCCAGATCTCCCTGGGAAGGGGAAATAGAAGAGATTTCCTAAGTGAACTGAGGGACAGGGCGGAATGGGAACATAAGCTATCAGGTTGAGAGAGATGAAGGGAGAGAGTACTGAAAGAGACTACTGGAAAGTGGGGGAGCANTTGGGGGTCAGGCAAAAACCTGGTGCAAAGGGATCACCCAGGAATCTTTAAGGATGACCTCAGCTAAGAATCCTAGCAATAGTGGATGCATAGCCTGAACTGGCCCTCTCCTGTGACCAGATTGGTGCCCAGCCCAATTGTCATCAGAGAGGTGTCATCCAGCAACTGATGAAAACAGATGCAGACCCACAGTCAAACATTAGGCAAGTTTGGGGAATTTTGTAGAAGAGGAGGAGAAAGGATTGTGGGAGCCAGAGGGGTCAAGGACACCACAAGAAAACCCACAAAATCAACTAACCTGGGCTCATAAGGGGCTCACAGAGACCGAACCAACAACCAGGGAGCCAGCATGGGACTGACATATGCCCTCTGCTTATATGTCACAGTTGTGTAGCTTGGTCCCTTTTGTGGGACACCAAGCAGTGGGAGCAGGGGCTGTCTCCTACTCTTTTACTGGCTTTTGGGACCTTATTCCTCATACTGGGTCACCTTGTCGGAGCATTAATACATGGGGAGGTGCTTAGTCTTACTGTAATTTAATATGTCATGTTTTATTGATACTTATGGGAGACCTGCCCTTTCCTAAACAGAAACGGGGGGAGGAATGGATTGGGGAGGGGGCAGAGGAGAGATGGGGATGGGACTGGGAGGAGAGGAGGGAGGGGAAACTATGGAGGGATGTAAAATAAATAAATAAATAAATTGATTGATTTTTTTAAAAAAGTTGCCTATGGCTACACATGTGTGTAACCCTTGAAATGGGAAGTGGAGACAGGCAGATAGAGTTCACTGACCAACCATTCTAGACAAAACAGCAGACTTTGTTTCATGAGATACCTTGTCTTAGGGTAAGAAGGCAGAGAGTTCTAGTGGAAGACACTCAGAGGACTGATCTGGCCTCTACATGTGCGCATAGGTGAGTGTACCCACACACTATGTGCATGTATGACACACACTTATACCACCACCACCCCACACCGACGTGATAGACAGTAAACTTCTTAGACCACAAGTACATAAGGTTAGCAATCAGTTTAATAAAAAGATTAACCAAGTTGTAGAATATAATATACAACTGAACAGATAATCGATCACAAAAGAAAACTCAAGAGAAACTAAAAATCCTTAGTTTTTTAACGTAAATTACTGTAGGATTCATTCATTCCACTTCTGGGTGTATACCGGGAGGAATTGAAAGTAGTCTANAAAACATATTTGTGCATCTGTGTTGGCAGTAAATTACTCATAGCATGAAGTAACTTGAACAAGCCATGAAGTGACTTGAAACAGGTAAGCAAATGCACTATACATACTACATCATGATGGAGCCTAAAAGGCAGGATGTTTATCATAAAAGGGAGCTTTTAAAACCTTAACTTCCCAGTTAGATGAATTACCTAGAACCGGTAAGACAGAGGATAGAAAGTTGATTGTGGGGGCTTCAGGTAGGGGCCCTGGGAGTTGCTGTTTAATAAATATCCAGTCTCCATTTTACAATATGAGGAATTTAGAAGGTAGACTGTGGTGAGGTGGATGTACTTAATTCCACTGGCCTGTACACTCAAATAGATAATGTGGCACATTTTATATTATACATATCACCACATTTTTTTTACATTTAAAAAAGATTTTCAGATATTAGGCTCAGCTCACAAAGCATAAGTCACACACTGCCATCTTCCCTTTATTTTCTGTATGTAGTGTTAGCCGGGAGGACATACGTTGACTGCATCCCAATTGAAGCATTTCTCCCATCCCACCAAAGTCCATTCATCACAGCAAAGGTTGATCCAGAGCTAAGAGAGCTGACTCTTGGAAGTGGACATTCCCATAGAATCCTAGCTGTGCAGGTGACTGGGTGACCTTACATAATTTGCTCAGTCTCCACAATTCTTAGATTTCCTATTTGGAAATGGAAGTGATCAAACCCTTAATAGTGTGGTTATTAGATTCAATGGTAAACTGTATGTACACAGACAGACAGACTTCCCGATCCTTACTGGGTGCTCAATGATTGCTATTTCCATCTGTTGTTTGACTTTCTGGATAGATAGGAATAAATATCTATTCACCCCAGACAAACCAAAGAAAGAATTCTCCCTAGGTCTAGCTTAGTGTGCCAGTGAGGTAGTTGCTGGGATTACTTACAGGGGAATGGGTGAGGGACTACTTACGGGAGCACAGGTTACCCCAAGGCAGACGAATCACTGAAAAGCCCACCCCAGCGCGGCAACTCACGAAAGTTGCATCCCTGTAGTCCCCTGTACAGCTTGTAGGCAGCTCAGACTGTTGGGGCATCTCCTGTCCCCAGCAACTGCTGCTGCCTACAGAACTTTAAGGAGGACCATTGTGAGTTTTGTTTACTTCTTCAGTCTTATGAGAGCCTCCTTCCTCCCTAAATCAGAGAGTGTTTCAATCCAGAGGAAATAACTCCAGGACACCCTCAACTCCTTTAATCAAGCATGCCATAAGAAGCTGATCAGGCACACAAACCCACAGATTCTATATTTTCCCTTCTTTTTCCACTGCACACATCTTAGCTGGCACCAAAGTTTTCTTTCATCTTTATTTGCAATTTTGACATAAATACAATACAACCACCAAGGCTGCATAGCCTTATAATATAATTAACCAAAAGAAAAGTAGATTTGGAACTCAATGTCAATGGTAAAACTTGTTTAATTAGAGTGTGAAATAACCAGTCTCCTTGTGGCATTTTCATGTATACTGGGTTTGGGTTAATCCCCATCCCCTGTAACTAATCTCCTAGTCTTTTAAGAACTAGGTGTCTCTCTCTCCAGCCTTGGCCCCTTCCCACCCACTGTTCACCTCTGGGCTAAATGGTCTAGAAGGAACATCTGGGTCCTGTCCCTTGCTCTGCTCTAAGGCTGGACCCACACTCCAATTGCACTGGACTGCTACGATTCTCCAAGTCTGTCATTTTAAACGGACACCTCAGGCTTTGCCCACACAGCCCCTCCTCCCAGCAAGTTCTTCCATGGCAGCCATTTTTACAGCCTAGCTTAGTCGCTTTTCCATGAAATGCTTTTGGGCATTTGACTCTGGTGGCTGCAACAGCTGAGCGCACTGCTTGCCTCTTTCTGGCAGGAACCATTGCTTGTTCCACGCCTTGTTCCNAGTCTTCTATGTAAGACTGACATGTCTATTAATGGACCTGCTTTGTGCTGAAAGAGACATGGGTGGCAGTCATGGCATAGGTTTTCAAGATACCTGGAATTGAGTTAAGTCTGGGGACTCTGAGGTGGGAGTTCCCAGTGGATAGCAAGGACCCAGGGGAAGTGAATGGAAAAATTACAACCTGATCCCGTGAGAACAAGGACAGCACAGCTTAATTAATAGGCAGCAATGTGCCAGCCAAGGTTGCAGACCAGCAATGCTGCCCAGGACTAGCTACCAGGAGGCAAGCCAAGAAATGGAGAGTGGGGCTTCAACACTTGATGTCTCCCCCCTCACAACTGGGCAAACAGCCTGTGAACAGCATAAACTCATCTCCCTGGTTTGTGCAAGGAGGCATGCACAGAACATGTGGGTCCTCCAGTGTTTCAGCCTGTGATGTCCCAGAGAATTGGCCAATCTTAGTTGAAATGACTGGAGTCTTTGTCCAAGTTCTCCTTAAGTCCTGTCAAAAGCCCCTAGACAAGGCTCTGGGCAGGTTTTCCTTCCTGGGAGTTCCTCTCACCTTCCTTAATTTTTCACCTGTTTTTTTTTCATTTTCCTCAATAAAATCTGCTTTGACTGTGATCACCCTTTCTTTGTTCACAACTTCATTCCTCATCAACATGAGATTAAAAAAAAATGGATAGCCACCATCTCAGGTTGACATTTGGTTAGCGAGGACACTCCAGCACTTTAGCATAACCTTAACGCTTATGTCAGGCCTGTGTGGGCCGAGAGAGGCCCCTTCTTCCTCAAGGATCCACATTAACACCAGTCAGAGATCCGAAAGAGAAACAGGCTGTGTGCCCCTCCATGTCTCACAGAGCATCCAGATACAATGGTGCTTTGAAAACGGGGCATCGTTTGGGAAGATTTTTGAAGCACCGCCATAACACTTCATAGCTACTGGGCACACCCACTGTGGGTTGGGAAGATTTTTGAAGCACCACCATAACACTTCATAGCTACTGGGCACACCCACTGTGGGTCAAGGACAGGCTAGTTGTGTTGGAGTTGCGGTGCCAGTGAAGCCTCAAACACCNAGTAAAGCCTCAGGTTGAGCGATGGATTCAGATGCTGCTTTTCACATGACTGAGTCTCTATAAAGCATATCAATCAGTCCTTTGGTACTGTGCTCATTTTCTTCTCGGGTATACATGTGTCACCCTGTATTTATTGACATTGTTAGGAAGAATGCAAACAAAAAATATCATCTTTGATTCTGTAGCAGAAACATGGTTTGNAAGCCAAGCCCTAAAAATGTGAAACAGGGGATGGGGCGGGAAGAACCATGACTCCAAGTGCTTCTTGTTTACAAGTCAAAGGCAAAGCCAGACAACTTGTAGTCAACAGAATGTTATTGTAAACTCCAGCAAGGAAGAGCTTAGCTAGAANGCCAGAGGATTTTATGCCATAGGACAGGGTAACCCCAACCCTTCCAGCCCACTGGAATGGAAAAAGAAGCAAATCAAAGGTTTCAGGACTCTAATCAACTTATCTTAGGGGCAAAAACCTCAGGTAGAGGATCAAATACTTGAAGAATAGGGAAGAACCCAAGAATACTGCAGCCATGGTCTGCTTCCTCAGATGAACACAGCAAGAGACAATCTGCAGATTCCTTAACAGCCCGATGTGTAGCACAACATACACCTAATGTGGATGGAAGGGGGAAGGTGGCACTGGGTGAAGGGACTATCAGAACTCTGAGGATATCAGGAAGAATCTAGAACAGTAGTTCTTAACCTGTGGGTCACGACCCCCTTTGAGGGGAATCAAATGACCTTTTCACAGGAGTCNCTTAAAAGCATTGGAAAACACAGATATTTACATTACAACTCATAACAGTAGCAAAATTACTATGTTATGGTGTAGCAATGAAATAATTTTATGGTTGGGGTCACCACGACATGAGGAACTGTATTAAAGGGTCACAGCAGTAGGAAGGTTGAGAACCACTTGTCTAGAAGTTCCATGGGCCTCCAGAGTTGCTGGAAAGACACATGATTCATAGAGGTGGGACCAAGAAGCAGAAGAACATGAGACTTGGGATCAAATGACAATATTCTGGACTATAGTTGTCAGTATTGAATACTCATGCAAAGCTCTAACATACATGATTCAGTCACAGCTGAGACTCAGGAGCAGGGCCATGATAGCCANCAAGAGAGGAANACAATGGGAGTACAGAAGCTAGCAACAGGTTCTACACAATGTCTTCAACAGCACTGATCTCCTGTTCNTCAGTCTTCAGAGCTATACCTTGTAATCCCTCATGTGGGATAAGCAAAGGAAGACAGAAAAACTCTGAATGCCTAAAACGTGGGCAAAAGAGATTTACCCACTGAGTCTATAAATACANAATTCCCANCATGTGAAAGACAACACTGTGAGTTGTAAGTGAACCAAAAGGCTAGAATTTNCAAAGAGAAACTGAGAGACTATTTGGAAAGGATGAGGTAGGCAGACATGGGGCAGTACAAACACAAGCAGAGTGCAATAATATTTATGAATATGTATGTCTCCTTGTGTGAGAATGCATGAAGAAACATTATATGGTATAATTCTATCAATATATTTATNAAAAACATTGACAAANAGAACTCTCACTGATAGGTCTTGCATTTTCGTAGACTAGACCTACATATCACAAAAGGAGACAGTGTCAAATGTAAGAGGGTGGGTGCTACGTGCTAAGTGCTTAGCAGGNAACTGAGAAGTGCAAAAATGTGCTGCTTTATGTAAAGTGATAGAGGAAGGTCTCAAGAGTAAAGCAGCGTGTGAGCAGAGAATATGAGTGTAACCCNGAGGGTTTCTGGGCATCGAAGGTTCTGTGAAGAGGACACAACAGGCACAAAGCACTGACATGGGATTAGGTCCTAGATGCTCAGTGATAATCAAGGAAGTTGTTAAAGCTAGAACAGATGGAGACAGACAACAAACAACCAAAGAGCAAATCATGGGCTTTTGCTCTGAAGGAGAAAGGAGANACAACTGATGGATTTTGAGCACAAAAGTCACATGATCTGCCTTATAGCATAAAAANG
>LZPO01066298.1:247689-273203 GCA_001675575.1 Neotoma lepida
GATAGATAGATAGATAGATAGATAGACAGACAGACAGATGATAGACAGATAGATAGATAAATAGATAGATAGATAGATAGATAGATAGATAGACAGAAGATGATAAGTAGACAGATAAATAGATGTAATAAAAATAATTTAAAACATTATGGAAAAAAGGAAATTGGCAGTGATAAAAATATTTGTCTTTCAAAATGNTGACTTAGTCTATGACCACCCCTGAGCCTATCGAAACAATGCCTTGGAGAGATGTAATGCCAACTGTAAACTAAAGAAAATAAACTTCTATAGGAAATTCCTCCTTCTTGAATAACTACAGGCAGGCATATAGTTATACAGATATATGGAGCCAGATTCAGGTATTTGTATGGATGGAAACTTATGTATGGATACATATCTATAAATAGCACAGCGCCAAAGGACAATGGCCACACTAGCCTTCTCTCATCNTTATCAGTTACACTCAGTTATCAATTATCTCATCTGTTTCAGTTACACTCAGTACTTCTTTGGCTCTAGACAACCTGTTTTGTAGTTTTGTCATCATTGTTTGCTTTTTTTGCTGCCTAATGTTGTCTTAACATCACACGGAACTCTGTCATCTTCTCTCACTCTTTTAGTTCCTTAGTATTTTTNCTTCTAAATTTTCAGAGCCTTCTTCAGTTTGGTTCAACATCAGAAATGGCTTAAACCAGAGTAATTATTCTTAGTTCAGATGGCCAAATTATGAAGAATTGCCTTTTAAGAAAGAGGTGAAAGGAGGCCACTGCATTAGACATGGGGCTTTTAAAAAGCCCTAACCACCCTCTAATTCCTTTCACCCCCAATGCCAGCTTTTGAGGCACCCCCATGTGGCTCTAGGGTGGTAAATTTGAAAAACATTGCATTTCTAGTTACATTATCCACAGGGCAAACTTGTGTCTTTGCTACTTCTAGTGTTACTTCGGGGTCTATGATTTCATGTTTTGTTTATGGTATCCCTTACACTCTTCTGAATGTCACGTGTCTCAATCTTCCACACAGCTGGTGATGGAAAGCTTGAGTCCCACATTTTAAAAAGGCGACAGTTCATGAANAGGCCATATTTATTAAGATATACTGTCATTTTCACAGCACATTTGAAGTTCATTGATTGTAGCTCCCTGTGAAAAGCCAAACTTGAGAAGAAGAAGCCCAAATTNACAATTTTCTTTTCACTGAAATTGCCTAATTACACATTTCAAAAATATATTCTGAATGACTGAAAACATCTGTCCAAAGGTGGGAGGGGCGCCGGATGTGGCGGCAGCTTTGGGAACCACATCAATTGGGAAGGAATGCGAAGTGCTGTACATTTTTTGTAAGTTTTTGAGTCCANATCTGTTATCAACCATTTAAAAAGTCATTAAATTTTAGTTTCCTTAAAAGCTTGTCCTATCACAAAAATCTCCCTTTTCATCAAAGTCTGTTGTGTTTTCATCTCATCTTTCACTTCCTGAAGTTTATTGCATTCAGAGTCAGATATTTCTCAAAAATTTCTGCTGGTTCCTATAATAAAAAAAATGTCTCTCAAGGAACACTGCTTGCTGCCTCCTGAATCCCTTGTTCTCTCTTGTCTGTCTTCAGTCCTTTGATCAAGGAGAGGGGGATCTTTTTCTCACTGGCTGCTCATAAACAGCATATGTGACTTGGCTTGCCTCAGCATCCCTCTCTGCCTCCTATGACTGCCCAATTCCAACCACCTTCCCTGGGATTTGCAATGATGTCACTTAAGGAAGAATCCCTGGCTAGTCTTCTACATTGAAGCTGTCTCTACTTTTTCTAAAACCTTTTTGTCCAGTTATCATATTGCTGAGTTCCCATGAGCACAATCCAGTAATCACAGACCAAGAATCAATGGAGAGAGATGGAAAAATACAGACAGACAGACAGACCCTACAATGAGGAAAGAATTGCCTTTGGTCTCATTTTACTCAAATTGCCTTACTTTACTCTGTGGGGTTTCCTCCACATTCTGTAAAGTAAAAGTTCTTCCTGGTTCCCAGCAAGTTACTAAGTAAAGTTTCTGGTCCCCAGCTGTACTGGAAATATGAACCCCATCTCTATTTCCAAACTTATTCCAGTGGGATGGGGAGGGGACATTATGAGTCCCTCANTTCCATATATTATAATTCACAAAGCAGTAATCCANATACTTCAGGCTAAGGATCAATCTGCCTGAAATTATTCAGAACAAATAAGAAAGTAACATTTTCTGTTCGATTGTGGAGAAGGAAGAGGAGGCCTTGGGCATATATGTACATAAATGTGTACATGCCTATGTGTGCATGCCCAGGGGTCTATCATCAGATGGATAAAGAAAATGTGATACTTATACATAATAGAATTTTATGCAGTAATAAAGAAAAATCAATCATGACATTTGCAGGAAAGTGGATATAACTGGAAATTATTACATTAAGCAAAATAAGCCAGACTTAAAAGAAAAATGATGCATGTTTTCTCTCATATGCAGAGCCTAGATTTGTTTGTTGCAGGAGTGCTAGAGACATGGCCCAGCAGTTAAGAGCACTGCCTGTTCTTGCAGAGATCTGGGTTTAGTTTCTGCACCCATATGGAGCTTATAATGGTCTGTAACTCCATTTCCAGGGCATCAGATACTTTTTTTAACTTCTATAGGCTCCTACATGCACATGGTACAGCACACACACACACACACACACACACACACACACATACTCACACACACACACACACACACGTGCACACACATGTAGGCTCAAACATACACTTAATAAATAAATAAATAAGTAAATACTTTGAAAAAATAAGTAAAATTCCCGTCTGAGTATGATTGTGCATGCCTTCTTTAATNCCAGCATTAGGAAGGCAGGAGCAGATGAATCTCTGTGGGTTCAAGGCCAGCCAAGTCTATAGAGCAAATTCCAGACCAGCCAGGCCTACATAGTGAGACACTTTGTCTCAAAAAAAAGCCAAATAAATAAATAAAATTGTGTGTGTGTGTGTGTGTGTGTGATAGAAAGAATGGGATTGGGCGAAGGAAGGAAAGAATCTTAAGAGGGGGAGAAATAGAAAGTAATAGAGCACAGGTAAAAGGAAAGCAGAGTTAATTAACTGAAGGAAGAAAGTAAATCACGTGAGGAAGGAGGGGACACAGAAATGGGGAGTTGGAAGGAAAGAATGATATCAAAGAATAATGGCACATATGTATGATGATGCCTTGATGAAACCCACTAGTTTATATACTAAAGTAAATTTTAAATATATTATATATGTTATTGTATATTATATATTATTTCATGTTATATATTATTTTATATTATGTGTTATTGTATATCATATAAAACATATATATTAATGTGGTGATATATTGTATCCTCAATATATTGTGCACCCTAATAAAGTTTATCTGAGGATCAGAGGAAAAAGCCAGCCACTATAGTAAACACAGAGGTCAGGCAATGGTAGCACACACATTTAATCCTATCACTCAGGAGGCAGAGATATGTCTGGATCTCTGTGAGTTCAAGGCCACACTGGGAATAGAGCCAAGTGTGGTGATACATACCTATAATCCTAGCACTAACCATAAAGGTCTGGAGATCTGTACAGACAGACAGGAAGTAATAGAGCTTGGCAGGAAGAGGAAGTGATGTAGCTGGGCAAAGAGAGGAAATGAGATGGCAGGACAGAAAGGCATATAAGTGTGGGTATACAGGAAGTAGGTCTCTTTGGAGACTGAGGTGTCGGTAAGGTGAGGTTGTCTGTGGCTTGTCCTATTTCTCTGATCTCTCAGTTTTTCACCCCAATATCTGGCTCCAGGTTTTTATTAATAAGACCATTTAGCAATTCATCTTATATATTAACCAGAAAAAAATATGGTAAAATTGAGATTGAATAAGTGATCATCATTATTTCTGCATCCTGAACTTGACTGACATTGTTCCTCCTGTCTTTGCTTCAATGGAGTCTGTCCATCATTTGTGCTGCTTGGCCAATCAGCCTGGCTGAAGACAGGAGGCATTGCCAGCTTCCAAAGCAAAGTGATGCTGGAGTGATCAGAGAACATGGTGTACAGACCGAGTTTATGATTCTTTGATTTGAACATCTCTTGCAGATTTTGAGAACAATCTGCTTAACTTTAGTGCAAGTGATTCAAATGCCAATATAACAGACTACAAAAACACATCAGATGCAAGGAGTAAAATTCAAAAGGAAAGAAAATCATGATAGTCATGTGCTCTATTTTCTAAAGCACTAGTGGAGGAGTTCAAGGATGGAGGTGGGATTGTTTTGTTTTGAGATAGGATTTCATGTCTCCCAGGCTGGTCTAAAACTCAGTAAGTAGCTGAGGATGATATTGAACTCCTGATCCTGCTGCCTCCACTTCTCATGTGCTAAGATTACAAGTGTGCTGGACCACCACCATCCCCAGTTTATAGGCTCCAGTGGAGAAGTGGACTCAAGTTTTGTACACACTAGGCAAGCATTCTGCCAACTGAGCTATGATCCTACCCAGTGGTCTTGATGGTAATGAGATAGTCTTATCAAGAAAACCACATATACCAATGAAAACCTGTGGTCTTTGAAACATCAAAACTTACCAGAACTGACATAGGAAGAAATAGAAAGTTAGACTACCCTTCTATCTATGAAAGAAATAGAGTCTATGCTTCTAAATCAGTGGTTCTCAANCTTCCTAATGCTGTGACCCTTTAATGCAGTTCCTCATGTTGGGTTGACCCCCAAACATAAAATTATTTTCATTGCTATATCATAACTGTAATTTTGCTACTGTTATGAATTGTAATGTAAATATCTGATATGCAGGATATTTAATACGTGATGCCTGTGAAAGGGTCATTCAACCTCCAAAGGAGTTATGACCCACAGGTTGAGAACCACTGTTATGAATCCTTCTACAGAAACAAGCTCCAAGTTGACATAACTTCCACANTGATTTCTTTCAAACATTTGAAAAGAGAACACTTAGTTTACAAATTTCTCCAGAGACTAGAAAAGGCAGAAATATTTCCCAAGTATTTTATTCTCTTCCAACACACCTTAAGAACAAAGCCATAAAATCAAACCTCTGTTATAGAAGAAGAACATGAGTTGACCTCCCTCCTGAGCATAGATATGGAAATCAAAATCAAAATATTATCAAATATAATTAAGTTATACATAAAAAGGAAAATTAATAAAGTCCATTCAAGTTGAGTTTATTCTACAAATGCATTCTTGATATAACATTCAAAACNCCAAATATTAAGCACTAAATTAATGTAAAATACCATTTCCTTCTTTGGTGAGAAAAGCCACATTTGGGAGCTGTATCACTTGTCCATTTTTAAAAAATGAACTTTTAGCAAGTTGGGGAAGAAGAGAAATCTCTTTAATCTAATCCAAGGAACNCACAAAATAAACATATACTCAACATAGTTAACAGATTGAATTCCATATACTTACACTTGAGACAGATGCCTTGCCATCGTTTCTTTTTTTTAGATTTTATTTATTTGTTATTTGTTTATTTATTTATTTATTTATTTATTTATTTATTTATTTATTTATTTATTATGTATACAGTGTTCTGCCTGCATGTATGCCTGTATGCCAGAAGATGGCATCAGATCTCATGACAGATGGTTGTGAGCCACCATGTGGTTGCTGGGAATTGAACTCAGGACCTCTGAAAGAACAGTCAGTGCTCTTAACCTCTAAGCCATCTCTCCAGCCCCATTTTCTTTTGAACATTGTTCTGGAATTTCTAGTCAATGGAAAGTAAGAAAAAGTTGAGAGTTCAAAATACTGAGCAAAGTGTTAGAAATGGTGGACACACACATACACACCCTCACACANACACACTAAAACAATGCAATGTAATGGAGAGGAATTGTAAATGACCTAAAATAACTGAAATTATGTTCTATAACCATGATATGAGGACTTAATGTTTACAGATGTCAGTTCACCTGAATGAATCTGTAATGTCTGTGTAATCTTAAATACAATCCAGCAGGTCCTCCTATAGAAATGGACAAGAAAATTCTAAAACGTTTATGAAAATGAAGAGGACAAAAATCTTCCAAAGTGAACATGAAGACAAGGAAGGATTTAGTGACTTAACTGGAATATCTTCCAGCGTCCCCCAGAGCTCCAGGACTTAAGGCTGCACGGCTCCAGACAAAGGAACTAAGGGAAGGAACGGAATGGGAGTCCCATGAATGATGGCTGAGACAACATTCAAGTGCAGTCCAAAACGGATGGCCTTTTCCATCCTGGAGGTGGGCTGATTCATATCCAGAAAAGTAAAAACGAATCTGGATCTGGATCTCTTACTAGAAACCAAAAAGCAATTCCACACAGATTATAGATGCAATGGCCATATGGAAAGTAAAATAAGACTTCATATTGGTAAGTTACGCAGGAGACAGCAAAATCCACACACCTGGGGGCAGTTTATTTTGTTAAAATATACACATAGGACACATAAACATTAAGGAAAAGATTGGCAAATTAGGCTTCAATAATTAAGAGTTTTTGTTTATCAAGATACACTATTATGAGTGTGACTAGGAGAAGAGATTTTTCATCCAGCATCTATTATCATATACAATCCCTACATATCAGTTGTCAAAAGGGACACAACAGGTGCCTATTTAGCCCTAGGCAACTGTTTTGGACAGAGCTCCATAAAAGACTTCATTGAAATGTCTAACAAATACATGAGAATATTCCCCACAGCATCAATTCTTAAGCAAATACACATCAAACCACAATGAGATGTCTCTATGAGCAGGCTACAACCCTTTTTAACATAATTAAGGCCAGACATGGCGGTGCATGCATTTAATCCCAGCCCTTGGCACACAGAGGAAGGTGTATCCCTATTAGTTCAAAGCCAGCTTGATCCATATAAAGAGTTCCATGCCAGCCAGGGCTACATAGTGAGACCTCGCCTCAAAAGAAAAATTTAATGTTATNATATCACTTACTGGAAAAAATACTGGGAAGCTTGAATTTTGCATGGACAACTGATGAAGTATAAATAGGTATAACCACTTCATAAAACTGCCTGTCAGTATGTATTAAGCCATATGTATGCCTGCTGCTAAACCTGGTTATCCCCGTGTAACTCAAAAGAACTGCATATTGCATACATGTACGCTCCAAAGTACATGAGAGGACTATTCCAAGCACTGTAAATACTAGGCTAGATAAGTAAGTCAGGGTATCGTGTATAACGTAATACCACACTCTGTTGAACCATGATGAATCTCTAAACGACAATATTAAACAGAAGATGGACACAATGAAAGTAAAGCCATGCCAAACAAATTTGTAGTGGAAAGTTTTCTAATATTGTTTTCTTGAGAACAGGGAGTATGCTGTCTCACAAAAAAGGAAAAAAAAAAAACATGTGGAGTGTTTTTACTATGGTATTCTGTTTCTCCAACTAGGTGTTGGTTGCACCAGGTTGAATCCGAGTTGACTCATAAAGTGCAAGACAGATTTCAAACCCAAATATATCTGACATCAGAGTCCTAGCAATCATAATACGGCAGCAAATGTGGGCAGATGGTGGTGATGTGGTCCACTTTTAAAAGGACGTGAATGGAGACTTGTTTTAATGACTTCTTTTTTGGTAACTGAAACTATAGACCTGTGGCTAAAAATCCACTGCCACTTAGTGGCAACTTGTCCTAATTGCAGGACCAGATATTTGAAGTTACTTCAAGTCTGTGGATTAAAACCAGCAGGACAAGTTTACACCGAAAGAGGGGTGGGGTGGAGGCAAGGAGAAGGAGGCAGAGGGGATGAATTTCTCTCTTTCAAGCACTTACTTGTAGAACGTAATCGTTTTTCTCCAGATTTTTTGAACCTACTAATTAAAACATTCAATCTTTATCAGATATTTGCTGTTAGCCATTACACTTACATCATTAGGAATGATGCCTCCTGACTTCTGAGCAGTCTCTTTGGGCCAGACACTGCTCTGGTGTCTTTGCACGACTGTATTGTTCACTTATTATAATGTCTCTATGAGGAGATGATAACTCTTGTGCCCATTTTAGGGATGAGTGGACATGCCTATGCTGAGATTTCTCAAGGACAACCAAGCCACTCAGGGACCAGATGGAACTCTTGTTCATGTCTGTAGGACTCCAGACCTCTCACTCTCTTGTCCCCTGAAGTGTCAAAGTTGAACATTTTATCTTCATAAGAGGGAGTCCAGGGATGTGAGTTCCAGGTCCAGAGTGTCAGGGATTCAGACTGAACCACAAGCAAATCACTTCCTTGCAAGCCAGAGACTCAGCTTTCTCATCTGTGAGTTCAACATTGGCTCAGATGATCCCTGAGGCCCCTTCCTACCCCATCATCTAATGGCTCCTGAGTACAGAAGAAAGACATTAATCTAAGTCACTTGCAATATGTTTTTACAGTGTGGTGCGACTATTTTTAGAGCATGGCAGAATAAGAGCTCATTTCATGGAGCCAGTCACAAATTTCCCACAATCTTTGGGGGAAATCCAAGCCTGAGTGAGTCTAATGTTTAATGAGATGATGTAATGCAGGGAAATATATAGCGGGAAGGAAATTTTATTACTGTGAGTAAATGTGCATTTTCAAATGAATTACAAGACTTTAAGAAGTCAATGTATATGCCCGGGGGGGGGGGGATCACCTAAGACTTTAAAACAGAGCCTGCAGTGTCCATTTACAGGCAGGCTGAGAACCTCCACAGATGGGAATGAAAAGGGAAAATTGTGGAGACCGTTTAACCTTATGAAGAAAAACAGATGACCTCAGAAAAATGTCTTCAATTAAGCAAATGGAGGACACCTAGTGACAGGTGCACTTGCCGGATAAAGGCGCTTTATAACAGCTTGAGCTGATGCATTCACTTAGCAGGGGCATCCTTATGTGAAGTCTGCTAATGTGAACCCCACAGGATTAGCGACTTTATGAATAATGTGTGAGGCTGGTCTGCCATTCAAATAAGGAAGCAGAATAGGAATAGGAAGAAGAGGAAGAGGAAGGAGAAGGAGGAGAAGGAGGAGGAGAAGGAGAAGGAGGAGAAGGAGAAAGAAGAAGAAGTAGGAGGCGGAGGAGGAGGAGGAGGAGGAAGAAGAAGAAGAGGAGGAGGAGGAGGAGGAGGAGGAAGAAAAGAAGAGAAGAAGAGAAACAGCATGTTTGCTGAGGCAAATCAAATAAAAGAAGTATTATTCTGAGTCATTTAAACTGCTTGAGGTGTTCCCAAATTGCCACACAACTGTCATAATGGATGGCACATGCGTCTTTAGCACATTCCAATCTTATGATATCTGTTTCAGCACTAGAAATTTTGACAGAGTCTTGGGGCCTAAGAAGTTTGGATATTTCCATTTTTGTCTCAATAACTAGCTTTAAGTAGATAAAAAGCAAATGCATGATGAGAGATGCCCCAGAGAGATGCCCTTTCATTCTGTGTTACCTGTTTTATNTCTACAGAGGCACTCCTGGAATTTTTTTCAGTCATTAAACAGGAATTTATCAGTGTGTGAGCTAAAAATAAACTCAGAGCCTAGGCATCTTAGGGAAAGAGAGGCAGGGAAGCCCTCAAAAGCAGCAGAGCATCGTGGGGAATCATGACCTTGACGGGACTAACATAACTAACTCATCTCCACACTGTAGTCACCTGCTGAAAGGTGTAGTTCACAGCATTCAAGAGGCCACTGTGAACATAGGGGATGGAGAGACTCAAGCACAAAAGGATGGTGATGTTATTCATGTCTTCAACATACCAAGTGTTGGTGCTTCCGAGCNCTGCCTGATGGTTGTACTGTGAATGTGATGTGTACCCCCNCNCACACCCATAGGCCTGATTGTTTGAATACTTGGTCTCCAATTACTGGTACCATTTGAGGAAGATTGTGGAAGAGGTGGAGCCTCAGTCGAGGAAGTGAGGCAATGGGGTGGAGCTTGGGGCATAGCTAGGCAGCACTTCCTGTCAGCTTTCTGCTTCCTGTTACATCAAGATGGAGGTGAGGAGGTCTAGCTGCCCATTCCAGCCATAATGGAGCGACCTTCCACTCTGCCTTCCTCTCGAGGATGGACTTTAGCCTTTCAAACTGGAAGCCAAAGTAACCCTTCAGTTTCTTCTTAACAGGGATCAGGTCACAGTAGCAAGGAAGGTAACTAACACATGTTTCTTCTTTGCAGTGTTNCCCTGTGTTCCTCTGGGCATCTTCAGCTTTCTCTTCTCTTCACACTGAGTCCGACAATGAACATCCCCTCCAAGTGTCTCTGACCTCCTGGTACTGCTACGACACCTTGAAGGCTACCTAGCTCTGAAGTCATATGTCNCCCTTGCCTAATCACAATCATAAATGCATGAGACACTCAATTGNGGATAAACCTCTCATTATACTGACCCAATCCAACAAAAATCCCTCAACTCTGAGCAGCCAGCCTATCAGATGACACNAAATAGATTCTCAAAATTATTTACTGGACTCCAAAATTATTTATTGAATAAGTAGATTTATAAGTTGCTCATATCTTCTGCCTTCTCTGAGCTCATCTTCCAGCTAAAGACATGGGATGTGTTCAAAAGCAACCACAATTTATGGCTAAGAAACCACAGCCAGTCAGAAGGGCCTGATGAAGGAGGCAGCTTTTGAGGCAGACCCTAAAAGATGGATGGCAAAAAACAAGACACAGACAGGGAAATATTTCATGTTTTCTTTTGAATTTTTCCTTTTTCCCGTCTGGTTTCTTTGCTTTCAGTCCTCTGAGAATCTCAGCCTTCTGTGCTCGAGACTGTATCTCTGCTCACCAAATAAGCAGGCTGGCCCACAGTCCCCTGCAGGCTTGTGAGTCGGGGAGATGACTGTGNGGGTAGGGGTTGTGAGTCAGGGAGATGACTGTGGCGGGGGTAGCAGCCCCTGCACATGCTCCACACCAGCTCCCTGCTACCTTTCATACTGTGTTTAATCCAGTCTTGACTGACATTATCAAACTCTAGTGATACTTTCACCTTCATTGTCCGGTCTCCTCAACATTTCACAGAACTCTATCTACACTCTATTGCCTACAGGGTTCTTCTGTGGTTTAAAAAAAAAAAAAGAAAGAGGGATTTAGATCCTTATCATGGACCTCCAAAGCCAAGTTAAGTTTCACAATGACTTAAGGGAAGTCATTGTAAGCATAGTAAACCCCTGGGCCCTCCTTTAACTGGATATCTGCAGGATATGTGAGAGTACCACACAATTTCTTCCTAAAATATATGATTTCCAGAATCTTCTCTGGCTATTTCAAATGAAATCAGATTTTCCATGGGGAGTTACTCCTCAGGAGCAAGAAACACATTCCACTGTGAAGTGCTCTCCCCTAGACTTTGCCTAGAGCTTGACTTGGAGCTACTGAACAGGAGGGGGGAAAGAAGAGAAGAACAGGGGGGGATGGGCACCCCCTGCCTGGGGTCCCCACTCTCTTCTTCCTAAGAAGAAAGACTATCTGACTATCTATCTGAAAGACTGCATCTTCATCCACACAAAACAAAAACAAGAAACCTCCATCCCAAGCCGTGTGAGTGCACTTAACAATGTTCAGGGTATTCCGTGACCAATTTCCTCTTCCACTGGGCTCCAAGATACAGGAGAGGAAGGGTGAGAAAAAGGCAACACAACTCCCTCCCTCTNGGGTTAATGCTGTCAAATTCTGGAGCTAATTGCTTGCTATTTAAATAATTTGTTGGAAGACAATTGAGAAAGAAGTCAAGCCTTAAGTTTGAACTCTCTGTTTTGCGAGGTCAGTCTTCGTTCTGTGAGACCCTATAATCCAGGAGAGAGCCAGATGGGTTCCGTGCAGGGATAGCAGTGTGCAGGCGATAACAGCATGCCACATCAGGAGTCCAGCGTTTATCAAAACAATACTGTTCTCCTCCCAGCCAAGATCCTGACAGCTACAGTGTAGCTCTGTAATTATCTAGAAAATGTCTGCAGATCAAAATGTGACTCTATTCTCCCATTGTTAGCNGCGACCTTGCCCTGCCATTTGGGTTCTGTTTTTGCACAGACAGCACAGACATGAACAGCCACTTGAGATAACGCGCCTGACTTTGAGATTCCTGAATCAGAAGGGAATCTGCCCGAACTGCTGTCCTTCAGTTCACAAGCTCCTGTGACCAGAGTCTACTTTACTTATGTAAAACCACAACANTGATAATGATGATAACAGATAGAAAGGAGGAATTGNGGTTTTGTTTTATAATTTGGCAGTTTTTGAGACTAGGTCTCATGTAGCCCAGTCAGTCCTTGAACTCAAGATCCTGCTGCCTCTGGCTCCTGAGTGCCGGAATTACAGGTGCCCATCATTACCCTCCCCTCCAGAATTGGNCTCATTCATACAACTGGAAAGACAAAACAGAAAAATGCCAGCTGTCTGGCATCTGTTCCTCTGAGGCACTGACCTAGCTTTGACCTTCTAGAGATGAACCTTCTCTGTCCCCTCCAAGTTTCACTTTCTTACATATACTTTGTCATATTTATTGAAACTCTAAGCCTAAGCAAGATGGAAGATGGTTCATCTTCTCTCCCCACAACCCTGACTGGCTTCTCTGAGCCACTTCCTTCTGAATCTTCCCTGGATCCAGGCACCAATAACCTCATAGCACTCAAGCTGGCCAACTTTGAGGTCTTTCGCCAAGTGGACTTTCTGTTATATTCATTCTGTTCTCATTCTCTCTCTCTCTCTCTCTCTCTCTCTCTCTCTCTCTCTCTCTCTCCACCCCCTCTTCTCTCACATACACACAGAATTTTATGCTTTTCAAGTCTTCTGTAACATAAACCTACGTTAAATTTTATCATTAAATGGGAAATGCAAACTGCTCACATCTGCATTTGCACATATCATTGTCCATCCCACTCCCCTTCAGGGTCCTTTCCTGGCTCTTTTCCTTAGCCACCACTTAAATACTATTATTCTGATATCCTATCTTCAGTTGTATTCTCTTTGTGCTCTACATGCGTTCTTTGAGGGGCCTCCCCACATTCCTCATCACCTAGAAGAGAGCTTTCCTTTGAATTCTCCACCTCTAACAGTGGTTTACCATCCAGAAAGCATCCCAAAGGCACCTGGAAGTAAGCACATCCACACTGAAGTCAGGGTCTTCGCCATTCCCCTGAAACACTTCCCCACACACATACACCTTGTTTCTGAATGGCCATGTTCTTCCCTCGAGATCCCACACTAAACCCTGAGTATCATTCTCAGCGCCTACATTCAATTAATGTCCAGGTCCTATTGATGGCAAGAGGTATTGTTCCCTCCAAGACCACTGCCTCAGTTTGGGCCCTTGTCACTTCCCACCAGTACTACCTTAGAAGCAGTCCTCAATCATGGTACATAACGTTGGTCACCACCCCTGGCTTCTCCAAGCCAACCTCAACACTCTCAAGTGTGCTCCACTAAATGTCACATAATTGGGATCATGGTCTCTGTCCATAGGCTGAAACTCTTGAGTTGTTTCCTATCGAGTTCAATACAAGGGAGGGCGTTCCCTTATTCTGTGTCATGCCCCTGCCTCACCCCCACCACCTCTGCACCATGCCTGCTGCGCCCTGGCCTTTACTCTGCTCTGTGGCTCAGATGTGGCTGGCCACCCTCTGCTCCTGGCTAAGCCTCTTTCTTTATAAAGAATCTTTCCTATTCATCCAGGGGCTCTTCCTCATCCCTCCACTTCCCTTTTGGCCTTTGAGTTCACTCCCTAGGATGGCTGTAGCGAGGTGCTTAGACTAGGGAAATGAACTGCCTCTCAGTTCTAGAGACTAGATGTCTGGAAGTTAGCTGTCTGCAGGAACAGTTCCTTCTGGTGGCCCTGAGAGAGCCTGCTCCCTGCACTCCCCTGTGTTCTCACAGACTCAGACATCCTGGCTTTGAGACAGCATTCTCTCTGAATTCACAACATCTTCTCTCTGTGCATGTCATGCTCCATTTAATACCCATCCCCCACACTTNAAAGGATGCCAATCAAATTGTCTCAGGGCCCACCCAAATGACCTCACTTTAGTTTCGTCAGCTGCAAAGACTGTATTTCTAAATGAGGTCATATTCACAGGTACTGAGAAAAAAGACTTCCTTATCTTCATAGACTGAATACCACCAATCTATTTGGGTAGCCATTCCCCTCCCTTCTAACTGACATTGTCACCCCATGTCTTCACTTACCTGTAGGGCACTCTTAACCCAGAAAGTAACAAGCCAAAGCTGAGAAGACCCCAAACCATGCATGCCTTGCTAGCTATTTGCCCTTGCAAGGTACCAACCAACTCCTCCTGTGGCGTCCTGGAGAGCCCAGGACCAAGGAACAAAAGTGAAAACCAAAGTTCACTCCAAAATTAAGAGTCTGACATAGCCCTTCATGTCACATTGTCACCCTCCAGAAAGAGAGAGCAAAAAGCCACTGGACTCCCAGGCTGCCCATCAGAACCACCATTGCTCTGGTGCTGGGCAGAAGGGGGAGGAGAGAAAAGTCTAAGAGGAAACCCGCCTTGGAAAGGGCATAAAACAGCCTGGGCACATACCCGTACCCACAAGGGATCTTAAGTGCCCCTTATTACCCTTCTCTCAGATCAAATGGGGGCCTTCTCTAAACATAGCTGTGTACCCAGGCACCCCAGAAGGAAGGGGACCAAAATGAAATGACTAGTAAGAGAAATACATTGCATCTTTAGAACCAACAGTATACACTTCCTTCTTGTTGTTGTTTTGTTTTCTTTTTTGTTTTTTGGGGGTTTTGTTTTGGTGATTCATTGAGTTTAATTGGGGCTGCACCAGGTCCTCTATGTTTATATTATAGCTTCCAGTTCAGTGTTTATACGGAATTCCTGAGTGTGAATGAGTGGATCTCTGGCTCTTACGCCTTCTCTGGGGCTCTTTCCTTTCTATTTGTTTGTCTTGTCCAACTCTGATNTGATAGTTTTTGTTTTATCTTCCTGTATTTTATTTTATTATATTTTTTAAAAAAGGAATNAATGGATGGATGGATGGGTAGTTGGAAACCTAGCCACTAGGATAAAGGTTAACAACTGGACTGTCATTCATACCTGTTGAGAGAGGGAAAATCTGTTTTCTCCAATAGAGTCACACTGGGTATATAAACCACCCCAGGATGCGCCTCATGTTCAGGAGTAGTTGATCAACATATAATGGACTCCACAGTTTTTTCTGTGTTTTTTTGTTTGGTTACAGTTTTGTCAGGGGGGAGGGGGTAATTTTGTTTTCTAGGTTTTGCTGTTGTATTAAGTTTCTATTTGTTTTTTGAGAAAGAACTTCAAGTTGGGTGGGTAGAGAGGGGAAAGGACCTAGAAAGACTTGGGGAGGGAAAGTACAATCAAAATATATGTAAATTTAAAAATTGTTCTAAATAAGAAACATAAAATATATTTATATGTTTATATATAAAAAATATAATAAAAAGAAAAATCTATGAAGGGGCCTCAGAAATCAGTTTTAGATAAAAGTTTAAGGAAGTCATGTTGGGGTATGCATGTGTATGGGGGTACACATGTGTATTCAGTGCACATGCACACATATGTGTGCACATGGAAGCCAGAGGTCAACTTCAGATTATTCTTCAGGAGCCATCCACCCTGTTTTTTGAGACACGGCTTTTCTCCAGGACCTGGGGCTGGCTCGTTTGAGTAGGCTGGCTTCCCAGCAAGCCCCAAGGATCTTCCATGCCTGTTTGCCCACCACTGTTATCACAGGCATGTGCCACCACACTCAGCTTTTCACCTAGGTGCCAGGGATCCAGCTCAGGTTCTCACACTCATGCACCAAACACATTAGCAATGGAGCCATCTCCCCAGCCCCATAAACAAGCCCTTTTGTGGGGCACACATGGCAGCTATTGAACTTCTGGTAACAACCACAGCCCAGGTGGATTAAGCCATAGTAGACCATTCGTGGAACTTTGTACAAACTGGTATGATTCTCTAAAAGCCAATCCAACCCATGGACATGTTTTTGTGTTCTTAAGCTCAGGATCCCATCACAGTTCCTGAAAACTGAAGCAAAGGGCCAGACCCAAGCAGGAGAAACAACACAGAGGGTATCAGCTACATACGTAAAAGGCATGGCCGGGATGAGGATTTGGCGAGGCACTGAAGGAGAGAAATAAAATCATCCTCAAAGCCTTAGCATTTTGCAGAGCATCCACAAAGCCTTAGCATTTTGCAGAGCATCCACAAAGCCTTAGCATTTTGGACCGGCTCAGATCTAAATGGAACTCATTCAGAACGAGACAGATACAATTATAAAAATCCAGCCGGCAAAGGTTCAGCAAAGGGAAGGATTTTGAGTCATCGCATATGAAAACGACTGGGAACTGATTTTCACACTCAAGAGACAAGGAAACATCCCACCCTGAAACAAAGCACTTGGACGTGTGAGAATGGGTGAGATGTGGGAGTACTCTGTTCATGAACAAGTCGGAGCTGTTCACGCACAGTGCCTTCCAAATGAAGAGCTGAGGTAGGCCCAAGAGAGAGCCATTTCCCTTAGCCACACCTGGTTAGACCTGCCCTTGGTTCCCTGGTGAGGTTCTTAACTCTTAACACCAGACACATCAGTGCAGGAAGTGAAACTTATTGAGGATCATTACACCGGGCTTAACTCTTAATGAAGTGAGTGGTGTTATTCCAAAGAATGGATTTGCTCATGAGTTCTTCGTTAAGGAGGCCCAAGGGTACCATCGGAGCAATGCCTCTCTGGCCTAGTTGGGCTCAACTGACAGGCACAATGGATTCTGGACAGCACAGGGAGAGCAGCAGCACAGGCCCTTCCTCAGGCTACAGTCACTCTCTCCTAGGTGCCTCTCCTGGGTACCTCCACTTCTCTGGGCCCCAGATTCTTTTTTATGACAAATGAGCTGAGCCACATTATTCCAGGAGAATTGTATGTGATTCCTATCTCTCCAATAACAGTTCATCACAAACCTCAAAACAACACAATTTCTCCTCCAGATCTCTCTGGAGCAAGGATGAGACTCTTGGGGAGCCCCCAGACCAGTGAAGGGGAGCTGTTTCGTTACCTTTTTCTAGTTTCCAGAACATCCCTTGTCTCTTCCAGCAATGTCAGCCTGGGTCCGTCTCCATCTGCCATCTCTCTGATCTCCTCTTCTGATTGCTTTGCCCAGTTCTGCATGCCTGTGTGACATCATGGACTCCAATGACTCAGTGGTCTCCTATCTGAACATCAGCTAGTGAACAGTCCTCCTTCTGTCTGCAGCCTTAACTTTTTCCCCTTTACCATCCAACCTGGCACACTCCCAGATTCTGAGGATTAGAACATGGGCACCTTTGGGGGCCACTGTTCTGCCTACCACATCAATCACACAGAACTATGTTTCTCTCATAATTGCCTCCAGTCACCTACTCTTGACTTCTCTGGAGCCTGAAGGATGAATTTCCTGTAACTAGAGAGAAATACTTCAGCTTTCTGGACATTTGATGTTGAAGAAAGTAAAAAGAGAAGAGAGAACATTAAGATTATTGAGCACCNATAGCAGGTGCCATGTCACTCAGTTCATCACAGAAGCTATTTGTCACACAGAGTCTCACACGATATGGATGGGATCACCATTTTCATAGGCCACGACTGGGCTTCTGGGAGTTTAGAGTGGTTGGCAAATGGTACAGTTGGAACTCAGATCCATGTGGATTTGAACAATCTCAGATTTTATGGCCTTTGTAGCACATTTCCCAGTTGACAGTGCCTTGACCCATNAAGTTCATGGTTTCAAAATGCAACTGTCAGAACAACACAGGCTCCTTTATGCTGAGGGGTTTTGCCCTCCCTGATTTTTGTTCCATTTCTTTGTTTGGTTTGGAGTTTTCAAATTATTTTTATTTTTAGTTTCTAGAATTTGGGAGTGGGAAACAGGATTTGAGGTGTACAGGACCACCTAGACTTGGATCTCAGCCCTGCTGCTTGCTGCCTGTGCTCTTAGTAGCCCAGGCCCACGTTTGTTTAATTACAGAACATGATTGTGAGGTCTACTTCACAAAGCTGTCTTGAGCATTAAAACCATCTCAAGTGCCTGATTCACCATTGATGTTTTTCTCTCATGTCACCAGCTCTGTGGTGCCACTAGTCACTTGGTTCAGTCTGCTACTTCCATGCCATGACTCCTGTCTGCACGTTCCCTACCTTACCTCCTCATGGTCCTGACTCTCCCACAACCTGCTATGCATCTCCACCCTAGTGCTTTGCCAATGCCTCAAAATCAATGCATCCAGATCTGACCTCTCTCACCCCACAGTCCACGTAGGCTCCTACTTGCCTTGTTCATCATCAGAACACACACCACTGGCCCAGCCTTTTAGGTCAGTGATTTGAGCCCCTTCTTACCCCTCTTCCCCTACAACTACTGAGTTATAATTGTCACAGTGGGTAGTCACTTCCATCAGTCCCACCGCCAGTCAGTCAGGGGGATCTCTCTTACATCCTGCATGGGACTGCTCACTGTCAGGGGCCATTGCCTCCAGCCTCTCTGCCATGCCTTACAGTTCTATAGGAGTGATGGTTAATTGTGTTTATCGACCTGACTAAAATCACCTAGAATACACCCTCTGAGTGACTGTGAGGGAATTTCTGGAGAGGTTGAAGTGAGAAGGGAAGACTCACCCTGAATGTGGGGAGTACCACCATCCCATAGTCTGAGGTCCCAGACTGAACTGAGAAAGTAAGTGACCCACCAGCACTCATCTCTCCCCTCCCTGACTTGGTACACCATGCAGCCAGAACCTCCCACTCCTACTACCAAGCCTTCCCCGACCATGGTAAACTTCAGTCCCTCAAACGGTAGGTCAGAATAAACTCCTCCTTCATTGAGTGGTTTTAGTCATATATTCTATCAGAGTAATGAAAAAGTAACTAACATCATGAGCAACATCACTCTCCTGGCCAAAGGTCTCTAATAGTTACCAGATGCTTCTAAAGCTACGCCCAGACTCCCCACAACGTCTCAAAACCCTTCACCAGCTCAACTCCCTTTCCTGTTCCCCCACCATGCCTATCCCTCCCGTGATGCCTTCTAAACTGCAGGCAAATCATCAAAAACTACTTTCTTATGTTCCCCTCACTGTTGCTAAGCTCGTTATTTTTGCCTGCTACGATGACAAACATTGCCAGTGTTCTCCAAGCCAATGTGGCTTCTATCTAGCCCTGCTTGAGTCTGTTAGAACTTGCATGAATCAATAGTATGCTCATCGAGTAGTGCTGTTTAAATACCTTCCAAGAACATAAAGGTGACTGTGATAATTTGCTCAAGGCTTTGTGTTGGTCATCTGTGCATAAGATTGACTCTGGTCATATATTCCTAAGGAATAGATGGGTCACTTATGCCTGGGCAATCATCTCCACTGCTTGCTTACAGGCTCCAACTGTAAGGCTGCATGGTTTTGAGGATCACAACTGTGCCTCATCTCTGAGTTGGCTTTCTTTTCAAGCCTTCCCACTGCCCTCCGTCAAGAGAGTTTGCAGACCTGCTGGTGCATTAATATTAGCACCGGGGGCGGGGGGGCGGGTATGGAGTAGTAGCAAGGAGTTCTGTGGGGTGCATTACTTGGCAATAGAAATACTGTGGGTTTTTATTATTATCCCTCTTACATTTTCAAACAGACACATCTCTCAGACATACTTCCCGTCCTGGCACTCCATGACTCTGCAGTTGGGTAGCTTTGCAAATCATGTTTGCATATCCAGAGCCAGTGAGCAATTTCATCAACTTATTATAGAGGTCTCACAGATCAGGAGCCTTTGAAGGGATCCAGGCTGAGCTCACTGACCTCAGTCTGACCTCCCAGGCTGCCCCGATGGGAGATGCTAGATAGGAAGTGTTAAATGATTTACATATTTTCCCCTGTGTATTAAAGTCATGTAATTTTGAAGCAAGAGATAACTTGGTCTCTGCAGAGGCTCCCCCACTCCATCTCAGATAAAAATAAGCAAAGCTGCTTTTAGAAGCTTTGTATACTTTTTCCCCTTCTGACAGCCTTCAAGTGGCAGCATATGATTTGGTCCCGAGACATACAAAGTGTTTTAATTAAAGGTTGTCTAAAAATACAGTACGTTTCCACAGCCACATCTGCCATTAACTCTTCTGACATTCGGGCAGCATTAAGTCCCAGAAAAAGGCTTTACATATTCAAAGGGATCCGAGTGTGCCTGTGCAGGGCTGTCTGTTTGCACNGACAAAACCAGAACGGCGTGTTTACAATCAATGGCCACAGTAATTATAGGNGCTGTGGGGCCTCGCTGCAATTTGTTGCTACAACTTGAGAAACAAGCTTAGTGATGCTGTGGCATTTTTGCTGAATGGCTTGCTTAGGCGTTCTAGAAGGGGAAGCAATGGCAGGCATGTGGCTGGACTAGTACAAGAAGCTGGCTTCTCAGCCCAGATGATACCCAGCTCTTTCAATGACCTCTAACATGGCAGTGACCACCTATGGGCCTGAGTTGTTTTACATCTGTAGTTNCTATTGAACAACAAAAATGTGCCATATCAGTGGAGGCACCTATTTCCTGCTGTATCCTTTTGTGTTTCCTTCATCTTGACTGTTCAGCACCTTATGATAGTCAAGAAAGACTTCTGTTCAAAGGGTGNTGGAAGTATNTATGTTGCAGAGAAAAGGTCTGAGTTCAAATGTTGGCTCCATCGTTTACTAGCTGACAAGTATGCATTAACCCCTACTGTCTCTACATTTNCATGTACCCATCAATACACCTTGGTTAATTATACTATTATTTGAATGAGAAAATTCCTTATAGCTTCACGTACTTGAACACTTGATCCCATGGTGGCACAGTTTGAGAAAGTTATGGAACCTTTAGGTGGTGAAGCTTTGCTGGAAGAAGTATGTCACTCCCCACTTTAAAGGATTTGAGAACTTTTAGCCTGCACCCCAACTCTATCCCATCTTTCTCTCTCATTCTTGTATGCAAGTGAAATATGATTGTCTTAGTTAGGGTTTTCTATTGCTGTGAANAGACATTATGACTGTAGCAGCTCTTATAAAAGGAAAGCATTTAATTGGGGCTGCCTTGCAGTTCAGAGGTTTAGTCCATTATCAACATGGCAGGAAGCATGGTGGGATACAGGTAGANATGGTGCTGGAGAAGGAGCTGAGAGTTTCTATATCCAGATCTGCAGACAGCAGGAAGAGAGTGAGACACTGGGCCTGACTTGAGCATCTGAGACCTCAAAGCCCACTCCCAGAGACACACTTCCTCCAACAAAGCCATGCCTTCTCCAACTACTCCAACAAGGCCACATCTCTTAATAATGCCTCCTCCTATGGGCCTGAGGGGGCGCCATTTTCATTCAGACCACCACAATGAACCTTCTGTTTCCGAACTGGCTGCCACGCCTCACACTCCTACTTCCATGCCTTCCCTTCCATGACAGAAGNTTCTGGAACCGTAAGCCAAAANAAACCCTTTCTCTCCAAAGTTGCTTTTTGTCAGAGTATTCTGTCATAACAACAGANGAGTAACTGTGGGAGCCCAGCTAGGTGACTGGCTCCCACATTTTAAGACAGGGTACTTTTGAGAAAAGAGGAATAAGAGATATTAGATAGAAGGACAGAGGGGAGAGAAACGGATAGAAACACAGGATAGCCTCAGGAGGGCCTGGATCCTTATCCACTGGCCCCTTCTGTCTCATCTAAAGGGCTATTTTAGGAATGCCAAGGGGTGGAGGAAAAGACCTCCCCCTAGCTCTGCCAAGTGCAGACCCTTCCAATCACCTGGTAACCACGCAATGTTCAAGCANTATTATATTGTGAGTATTCAGTTCTAATGCAGTTCTGCTGGGTAAAGCAAGCTCAGATCTCACTAGGAAACCTTTGTGGGCCTCCACAAGTAATGAACACACAGAGTTTGTCGATATGAATTACATATTACATCTAAGCTGGGATGTTTAGAATGGTGCTGGTATGCGTGTGCTTGGCCCAGTTGTGATGAACCAGGTACAATCTAAGACCTAATCTTCAAAGGACTGAAAATATGAATTGATTAGTCAGGAGAGAGGGAGAGCTTGTGCCTACTTGAAGGGTTTCTATCCAGATGTGGCTCTGGAGACTCTGACCTGAACCAGAAGGGAATGACTTAGGACTAGCTGGGCTACCTAGAAGGCAAGGTAGAGCATAGCTGCCATAGCTCATCCTCCACTGAGATTCNTCAGTGAATGGCAGCAAGGCCTTGCCAGACATGTCACAGAGTTGTCCTTTTGTTTCTCTTTCACTCCCAAATTTCCTTCCCATAAGTGAGCTGTTATCGGGCATATTTCTGAGGCTGCTGTGGGTAGCACAGGACTTCTGGTCTAAGATAATAGATCGAAGGTCCCATACATAGAAACCTACTTTACCTGTTGTCTTCATTACTGTTCTATTGCTGTGAAGAGACACCATGGCCAAGGAAACTCATAGAAAAGAGCGTTTAACTGAGGGCTTGCTGACAGTTTTCGATGCTTAGTCCATGACCATCANGGCAGGAAGCATGGTACCGGAGCAGTAGCTGAGAGCTTAAGCTCTGATCCTCAGGCAGAGGGCAGACAAAGAGTGAAAGGGGANGTGGCATAGGTGTTTGAAACCTCAAAGCCCACCCTCAGGGACACGCCTTTTCCAACAAGGCCACACTTCCTAATCCTTCCTAAACAGTCCACCAACTGGGAACTAAACATTCAAGTATATGAGCCTAGGGGGACCATTCTCATTCAANCCACACATGTCTTGGGAGTAACTGAGAGGTGAATATTACAGTTATTTTAACCTGAGTCTAGAGAGAAATGTGGATTATCCAGAGAAAAACAGCTCAAAGGGGACCGAAGCTCAAGGGTAAGTGGGGCAGATGAAGGAAGGTTATGAGAAAAAGTGTATCTCCATTCACCATGGGATAAAAGAAGAAGTAGAATATGGGAAATTTTACACAGATCCCTGTTTTATGGGAACAGACGCAGTCCATGTGGAGGGTGCTTAGATACTGATGCACAAAAGGGGTTAAGAAGCCCTGAGTGTGTTAAGAATATCCCCTACCCAACATCCCTAACTCCCCTCAGCTAGTTTTCAAGAGACTAGTAAAAAACTCATTGTTTTTACTTGCATTATTCTGAAGAACGTTTAGTTCTTTTTACCGATACTATNCAAAGATGGGGCCCCATGGGGCTGGGTCATAGTTAGGTTGTAGATACAAAGTGTCCCGGCTCAGATTCCNTAGTTCCAGGCCAATACCATCTAAGCAGCAGTATTTGAGCAGTGTCTCCATAAGAAAAATATACCTATTTTTAACCCAGGGCCCCAGGACCACTATCAGCAATAGCCCAGAAGGCAGAGTGTGCATGCAAGAAGCTCCAAGAGACTCCTACATCTGTCAGGACATGGTGAGGTTCCAGCAAACCCATGTGGGCCCAGAACCAATTGGTTCTCTTCGGTTACTGTTATAAATCTAACATGCTGTGAGGCCCAAGCAAGATGACTCTTCATCAACTTCTCCAGCTGGGAGGAACAGAGCCAGGGACCCTGTGTTCTATCACTCAGAAAGGCCTGAGTGAGGGATCTCTCCTCTCATCAGAATTTTCATGGTTTCTCATCTCTACACTCTCAAATTCCCCAGAGCTGCCTGTATTCTCCTCATTCCAATGCTGTCGTCAATGAACACGTGGAGTTGAGAATCCTTGCACGGTGTCTCATAAGCCCCTAGTCTGGTCCACTCCCCCTGTGGGCTGCTNCAGTATCGGCCTCCTCCCTAAATACCCTCATCTCAGTCTTCTGAGTGAGGCCCTCCTAGCTGCCCTGTCTCTGCACACCCACTCTGCTTCCCCTCACGACTCCATTCCACGACGCCATGTTACCACCCTGTATCCCTTCCTTGGATAGTCTCGGTACTCATAGCTTCATCAATATCCACTGTGTAAGAATAATTTTTGGAGCTCTACAGTGCCCTCATTATATACTTTAAGTCTTCATTTGTATATTTGAAAGAGAATTGANATCCAGGATGTCTAATATTAAACATGTGATCACCCANGAGGTTCTCTTCCAATCATTGTTGCCTCTGCAAATATAAAACTAATANCGATGANTCCCACAAACACCTGCTTCTTGCTTACCATATCCCAATCTGTATACACGACAAGATGGCAAGCACCTTCTGTAAAAATCTACTGCTGTGCACAAGGACTCTAAAGGCTCGAACCCCATTGGCTCTGTGCTACAAATAAGGAACTGAGAAATTCCTTTATTTCCTCTGGGCACTGTGTTGGTAAATGCTATNTNGAAGTTTGAACACATCATGGCATCCATGGGCTCGTGTGTTGAAGGCCTGGTCCTCAGCTCGTGATGGTTATGTGGAGACATGATAGAAACCTTTGGAAACGGGAGCTTGCTAGGCACAGTGGGTTACTTGATACTTTGTCCTTTGCTCCTTCTGTTTCTCTGCTTCCTGACCATTTTAAGGTGAGCAGTTTTTGCCAAATACTCCAGTTGCAAAGACATACTTTACCTTGAGCCCAAAGCACTTGATCCTGCCCACTGTGAACAGATACCTCTGAGACCATGCNCAAATAAACCCTTCTTCCTTTTAAACTGTTTTTCTTGGGTATTTGTCATATCCAGAAACCCNGAACACTCTGGCACTTCCCTTCAATTAGTTCTGGCTAGTTCGTCACCCAGTATGATGGTTTATATTGATTGTCATAGTGACAGGATTTAAGATCACCTTGGAAATGAACCTATGGACATGCCTGTGAAGAGTTGTCTATATTAGGTGAGAAGAGATACTCTAACTGTAGGCATACGCCATTCCNCAGGGTGGGGTCTTGGACTNAGTGATAAGGTGAAGTATTAAGAGCTGAGCATCAGCATTTATCTCCTCTGATTCTTCACTGCGGATGTGCCCAGCAGCCTTAAGCTCCTGCTGCTGTGACTTCTGAGCCATGATGCTCTTTATGCTAAAATTATGAGCCTAAACAAACTCTCCTTCAAGTGGCTTTTGTTGAGTATTTTGTCCTGGCAACAAGAAAGTTAATTAATACATCCCCTAGCCTCACCAATTTAATGCTTACTCTTTCTTCAGAACTCAGATCAAACTCACTTTTTCAGGGAAAAACGCACGCTTTTCCAAAATTATGCTTTCCTGTTTTCATTTACTAGCCTCATTTAATAACCTTACAGTTTCATTATTTGATTGATTTCTGTCTCCCTTTCTGACTGGAAGTCCCTTGGAGGTACCAGCATGTCCCTTGTGTTGACTACTGCATCTTTCTCTAAAGACAAACATGGAAAATAATTAGCATCCAATGCTGTCTGTTGGATGGGTGAGTGGGAAGTGGGGGTGAGTGGGAGGTGAATGGATGAGTGGGTGTGTTGAGCAAATCTTAAACGGTCTTATTAATTGAAAACACCAGGCCAGGTATTGCGGTAAATTCTGAATGATCAGAGAGACAGAACAAGCCACAGCCAACCTCA
>LZPO01066298.1:430755-455560 GCA_001675575.1 Neotoma lepida
CAACCACATAATCTCACTAGGAAGTACTTAATAGATGATTTTAAAACCACTTTTCATCATAAGGATTCAAGCACAGTGACTGTATGCGTTCCATTGGATGTCTACTCAAGCAGTAATGTACTTTCTGAAGATTAGTTATTAGTCACCGGCATGGCTAGTGAGGCACTAGTAGAAGGATGAATTCTCATCACAGGGCCAAGATTGGGGAATGCAGCCTTCTGGAAATTAACAGTTAAGATCATAGTCAGAAATGGGCACTGTGCCATGCCTGTCTTCTACGATCAGGAGTCTGATTTACTGTGCCAACCTCAGGGCCTTTGCTGTGCTTCTTGAGTGGGAAGGGAGACATTTTCTTCAAATATGGACTAGACTATGCTCTCATAGATATGACCTGGACCCATCTGAGAATGACTACCTCCAAAGGACTCAGGGATGGTGTGTGTGTGTGTGTGTGTGTGTGTGTGTGTGTGTACAGAGGGGTGGTATTGGTCAGCTGACTGGTAGGGACCAGATGTAGGATACAGTCCTCCTGAAGACTTGAGGCCATGACTCATGGACAAGGAGCCAGATGGATGGGCATAGCCCTCCTCAGAGCTATTTGATTCGCAGAGTTATGCCAAGCCAGAGCAGTGCCCTGGCCACAGTTGATTCTACAGATGATAAATGCTAACTCCGGAACATTGAGCAGGTAGAATGACCTGGCCAGCCTGGAAAAGTCACCTCATTAGCTGGAGGAGCTTGTCCTGGCCTGTCACAGGAACTCTGAGCCTTACAGGGGCTTCCCGATAGCCTCCACACTGACTTCTGGAAACAGTACAGGACTTCAGTACATTTGCTTCCTGTCTGTGGTCCCTGCTTGATGTCACCTCTCCATCCTAGTGGACATGGGGCGCTCTGCTCTTGTATTTAAATCCCACACTGGTTCTTCCACGCTGTNCAATCTCAAGCAAGCCACAGAAATGCTATGTCCCTCATCCGTAAATACCAGGCTGTACCTTGAGTTCCATCTCAACATAGCATGCATGAGGTCTTGTNTTTATGAAGTAGTATTTTCCAAGGCCCAGCCAGTCAGGAAAATAAATGACCCCAACATGCAGTGAAGTCATGAGCAGTGCTCCTTTCCTCTCCCCTTTCCTTACTTGTATCTCTCCACAAATCAGAGAGAAACAACCGGGTGGCCTCATGCACAAGGTTTCTTAAGAGTTGGCCACTCATAACCTCTTTTCACCTGAGATATTTATTCATAACCCTGGAGATATAAGTATATAAAATAGATACACAAATCAAACATGTACTCGATCATAAAGACCTTTANTTTAAAACAATTTTTTGGTATGCATATAATTTTGCCACTAGTGAATGATGAAGAACAATTTGCACACTAACAAGATGGATACGATTGCTTANTTTTGCATAAAGAAATAAGTCCTGGTTGAATATTCAGTACTGTAGGATATAGGATACCTTTTATGCTTTTTAAGGTTGACTGATATTTTGTATAATTAACAGCATAGAGCATACTCCTTAGTATAAATATGGAATACAAAAGAATACTTGAAATTCTCTCAGAAGCTGTTGCAAATTGTTCTAATACCAAGACAATTCATTTAATAATTTTTAATGAAACTCAAGTCAACAACTCAAATAGCAATTTTTAAAATCAAATATTCTATGACAGTACAATTCAAAAATATACTAGCTTGATGCATGCTGAAAAATGACAATTGGAAAACATTAAAGTTTTTGTTCTTTTTAATTAAACCATTATGTTTCTTTAAGATCAGAAACTCCACATATACAAACTATGTGCAGTTAAAACAAAATACTTCTTATATGTAATAGTTTCTATCTGAACCAAGGTCCTTGAGGCATCATCCTTGGTGNTGCATGGTGTGATGGTACAAAGTTTTCTAGTTTGTGTGTTCAGAACCAAGGCTTNGGTGAAACTGGGAAACACAGCANGGACAAGTTCTNCTAGGAACACCTAGGATTCATTTGATGGCTACACAGTTGGAAGCTTTTGCTCTTGTCCACTTCATTGTAAACCCCACATTTAGTTACAGGGTCCATATGGAGNCTCAGTTCACAGTTGAAGAAGCTGTGGTATATGACGAGGCCCATCTTACTGGGACTTGAACCTCCGGCATGGAGTCAAATTGCTCTAACTGGTCATTGTTTGTGTTCTGGAAATGAATCANTCCAAGTAGGGCAGCAGGATGGAGGTGCAGAGNGGAGACAGGGCAGAGAGGAGTTGAGTGCTAGGAACCATAGGTACAGCAGGACCGGGCCTGAGCAGGTGCGCTCAAAAGTAGAAGCAGAGCTCAAGAGGCGCAGAGAAATGAGGAACGCCTCATTAGAGGCTGAAGATGAGGGGTGTGGGTTATTGTCACTCAGTTAAGGCCCTCAGAGNCAAAGAGGTAGGCGATGGCAAGCCTTTAAAGAGGAAGTAGCTGTGTAGACTTTAGGAGCCTTCTAACACAGGGTGACAGTGTTAGTAATGGTCAGTACTAATAGCATTTTTTGCTCCAGTAAGGACNGTATTTGGTGGGGCCCAACTGGATTTATCCTATCCCAAGTAGTGCCTTGTGCCAAATTCAGGAATCTCCAACTATGAAGTTTCTCTGGAATGTAGGAAAGACTCCACTAGCAGTCATGAGGACAACAGCCTCAGTAGGGGAATTTTACGGGCTGTTCTTCCAAACAGGAAGAGGAAGTGGGACTCTTGCTATCTCCTCTCAACAGAAGGGAAGAGACAGAGAAGAATGGATCAGAAATACCCGTCCTGGATTTTCAGACTAAGTCCCAGGATGTGGTGGGGTGGGCATGCAGAGGAGTGGGAGAAAAGCTGCAGAGTAGCTGGGCTGCAACCCCCTCCCCTGTGTTTAGGGAGTTAGATTCTGGGTCACGGCTGCCTGGTGTGGAGCCTTTTGCTGTTCTGTGGAGGAACCACCCAGCGCATAGGTAGAGACCAAGTGGTTGTAACAGAGAGAAGGCCTGAGTTAGAATTTGTTTAGTATGGAGGGGATCAGGAGAACTAGAGACCTGCCACAGTGAGGGAGAAGGTGACCCTGCCAGGAAGGTATCCCACAGAGAGCACAGTAACTGTGGTCAGGTAGAAAGTGTATAGTATCAAAGAATGGGGAAATGGAGTTCAACAGCACTGGGAGAACATCAAGCCAAGCCTAGTTGGTGGCCTCTGGAGCCCCTCTGCTTCCTTCTGTTTGGCTCAGGGAAGCAGAGGATGCTGGTGGATTGGGGCCAGAACTTGGCTTATGACCTGTAGTAAACACTGCTATCACAGAGAGAGTACAGGTAATTTCCTCCTGGAAGTGCTGACTCATGAATCACTTCCAAGAGAAGCATTGTCTGCCTGCACATATTCTCTTTCCTTCTCTCTTTGGCACACTACATTCCACATATAGTTCTGGCAATGCTGGCTGGACTGTGCTGGCTAGCTGCCCTGCACACAGGTAGAATGGTCCTGCCACACTTCTTGCCTTTACATCTCTCCCCTCAGTTCCCAGAAGGGCTTCACCATGGAGGGTGTGGCTAGAGCCCTGCTTTAGGGACTGAAGGTGGCTGGATGTGAATCTGAGCTTTGCCAGTCACCAGGCAAAGTGTGGGTGAGGCTGTGCTTGACTGCTCTTAGCAGCATGCTCCTGCGTCTCCTGCCTATCCATTAGGAATGCTAAGGCTACGGACTCCACCTCACAAGTTAGGATGGGCAAGTGTGTTGTGGAATAGAATATTTGTTTAACTACGTAAAGATGTGTTGCATTTGTTTGTGTTGCCGAATAACTGTTCAACTGTGTAAAGATGTGCTACATTTCTTTATGCTGCATTTGTTTAATNATGTAAAGGTGTGTTACATTTGTTTATGCTGCATTTGTTTAATGATGTAAAGATGTGTTGCTGTTTTACCTTGCCTGCCTAAGGCACCTGATTGGTCTAATAAAAAGCTGAACAGCCAATAGCTAGGCAGAGGAGGGATAAGTGGGGCTGGTGGGCAGATAGAAGAGGGGGGCCAGCCAGCCAGCACCCAGGGAGCAGCCAGGGTTTAGCTAGCCAGACAGGGGCCAGACAGACAGACATGGAGGAAGCAGGAAGGTAGGACATACAGAATGAAAGGTTAAAAAGCTCCAAGGCAAAACATAGATGAAGAGAAACAGGTAAAATTAAGTTATAAGAGCTAGCTAGAAATGACCATAAACTAAGGCCGAGCATTCATAACTAATAATAAGTCTCCATGTCATGATTTGGGGGCTGGCGGTCTGAGAAAGCCTGCTACACAAGTGAGATAGATGCTCAAAGGGGCCTTCCCCCCTAGGACAGAAAGAGGTGAAGATATGCTGAACACATTCTTTAAACAGTCTGTGTCTTGGGACTTTTATCTATCAGCAGAGTTTGTCTGGGAAGTGTGGTGACATTTAACAGACAGAGGTCCTGTAGAGTGCCTAGAATGATGTCTAGGATGTGGTAGGAACTCAAATAATATAGTTATTGACATGATCGCATTATTATAAAAGGGCTGAATCATAATCTGGAGGAGTAAATGAGCTTGGCATGAGTATGCTCCTGCCTCTGAAGGGGTATCTAGGATGCTCAACAGTCCCAGTGTGCTCTCATCATCTTTATCTTCAACACACTGTGAGAGGGCCTCTCTCCATGATCTGTGATTCCTAAGACTCATCAGGAAAGTCATCAACACTCTGACCACTGAGCTAATCAGAAGGGTGCAAGGGCTGTAGGATTTGGGAAGTGCACCTTTCCTGTGTGAGAGGAGCCCCACAGGACACACCCCCCACCAGAAAGTGACACCTGTCCCACTGACTCTGTGCATCTGCCATCACATGACTTTCTGCTTCTCCCAAAGGTCACCAGGTGCTTTCCAGGAAGTTCCCAGAGCTTGTTAGCAGGGGACCCTAACCCAATTGAGCTGCACTCGGAAGAAACTGCAGTGAGGAGGTGCCTTTGCTCTTCCTGCTGCTCTCTGTAAGCAGGGAAGGCCCGCCCTGCCTTACCTGCCAGGCAGCAGAGGTTCTTGCACAGCTGCCAATCAGGCTGGTCTGGGAGACTTCTGAGAGAAGTTCTTGTTCTCTGCTTTTTCATGCAGGGGAGCGGTTCTCAACCACATCACAAGAATGATGACCTCCACATCCTGCTTCTGATCTAGTAGGTCTGAGGCAAGACCAAGAATGAGTCTCTTGACTCTCAGATGGTGTGGGTGATCAGGTCTAGGACTTCACTGTGGAGTCAGTGCTGTTCATGTTCTCTTTCTAGGGTGGACTCAGGGTCTGGGGCAGCTGTATGTAAGACTCTTAATGATACTCTATCATCATAGGTAGAGTTGGGCATGAGAGCCATTGGCAGCCTGCTCAACTGAATGTGCCTGATCTCTGCTGCTGACAGTAGAAGGGGACAGGGTTTGCATGTATGCACTCCTGGAAAGCCAACAATAGAGATGGCAGAGTCAAAGAAGCCTGAGGGGACCTTCTCATCAAGATGTCAGATTTCAGATGTGTTCCAGACCCTCAGGGGTTACCTAGTCTCTGCCAGGAGCTCCTGCCTACCCTGGGGTGGGATTTGAAGTTCCTTACTCTCCCCTTGGCCTCAGCAACTTTTTCTTCCACATCATCTTTTTAAAGAAAACATGAGGTGTCTAAAAGATTGCCTGAGACTTTCAGGATGCAGTCAACTATGTTTTCCAATTTTAGCACAAGAAGCCATCCTTTAAGTTTCCAAATGGTGCAGGATGGAGGGGGCCTACATTTAGACCAGAAACGAGGAGGACAGGTTCTGAGTCCAGTGGCCAAACTTTCTGGGAATCCTGGAAAAAAGGAGCTACAAGACATAGGGACAAGTTATTAGGAGGTTGAATCCAAGTGCATTTAAGCAGATGAGGCTGGAAGCCCTGCAGTACATGCCAGGCCCATGCTTCAGGCCAGTGATGTCACAGCTCTTTCCTCCACTGCAGAGGGTGTGTGTGTGTGTGTGTGTGTGTGTGTGTGTGTGTGTGTGATCTCATTTTCCCTCTGGTCCTCATCCAGTTATCTGGTTATTCCTTATTCCTGAGGCTCCCCACTCTAATTCCTAAGAAATCTTGCCAGGCTGTTTGCCCTGGGACACAGTCACATGACTCAACATGAATGTCCCAGAGCCAGTATACTGCAGCTCTAAGCTGCAGAGACTGTAGAGGGACAGTGGGTTCCTTTGAAAAGCTGGGCTTGGCACAAGCAGCTGGGTTTCCTTGCCCATGAGAATTATCAATCAGACATTGTGACAGATGTGCCCAAAGTCTGGCTGGCACAGTGTTGGCCTATGTAAGACACAGGACTGTGGGCTGGTCAGACACTCTGAGCCACACCTCTTTTCTCTCCATACCACTTCAACAGTGTCCCTGTCTGTCACAGTCTATTGTGCAAATGTCAGTGAATAGTCCTTACTAAGNAGCCAGCACTGTCCAGAAACAGTGGCTCAGGACTGTTTCACTATTTTAATTTTATATGATGATTTTTGTTGATTCTCCAAGTAATTAATATACCTGTGGTATGCAAAAAGTAAAACTTCACAGAACAATATAAAAAGTGAAACTGATCCCATAAGCCCAGACCTGGTAACTTTGACAGATTCATGATGCCTTCAGATGTTCTTAGCATCTCTTACAATGTATACATAAGTACATAGCCAAGACAAAGTCAACAAAACAGAGTTGTGTGGCTTGGTTTTTATATCCGCATACATCCTGGAACTCTGTATTAGTAAGTAAACATCCTCTCCAGGTTTTCAAGGGAACATCAGTGGTTCACTACACTGACTGAATGCTACACCAGCAGACATTAGGAGTCTTTCCTTTGGGGCAGTTATGTGTAGCCTTGTTAGGGCATCTTTGACCCTCTTGTGAACATTTCTGAAGGAGGGATTGCTGGACAGATTGCTAGGCCAAAGTGTATGGTCATTTTACACTTGGGTACATATTGCTGAACCAGTTAGGACTGCCACAGCACCTGCACTTCCGTGTACATGCCCACCCTCCCACCCCAGCCATATACTTATAATCTAAAAATAAANCTTAAAAAAAAGAGCAAAGCTAAGCATGGAGATCACGGGTAAGGCAGCCTATCAGGAGACAGAGGGAATCCAGGCCTTTGATGGCTGCAGTCATTGTATCACCTGGGGACAGGCTCCCACAGTGGGGTCTCTGTTTTGTTCTGTTGTTGCTTTTGGTTCTTGTGGCTGGGTCTGGCCTCCAATTTGTGGGATCCTTCTGACTCAGCCCCCTAAGTGCTGAGATTACAGGCATGCACCACCATCATCCCAGGCTTCTCAAAGCTTCTTACCTGGCTTTTGCTATGTGCAGTACAAATGCATCTACTCCACAACTTACAGGCTGTAGAGCCTGTGGGAGATACATAGTATTTGGAAGCTTTAGCTTCCTCCACTGAGAGGTCCAGTCATAAACAGGAGTGACAGGGTGGCTGTCATAACTAAGGTGCATGTGCACAGGGCAGTTGGCTGTCCACCTGGACTGCACAGCAATCACCCACCTATGGACCTTTTACTCTCTTGATGTCCAAGCCACACTTCAAATTCATTAAGTCAGACATTCTAGGCGCTTGAAAAATTTAGGGGATCTAGGATCTAGATCTAGGTCTTGGTGACTTTTAAAGATGGTGGCATAATCTCAGGTGTTGGTAGCAGTGTGGCTCAAATGAACAGTGCTAGCTGTTGTGAAGGGTTGGGGTGCAGGTGAGGGTGAAGTAAACAGGTTGGGGGTGTGCTGCAGTGTCCCACAGAAAAGTGATATAGTGGGGTTGGTCCTGAGTCTCTTCAGGATTCCCTGACAAACCCTGGAACACTTGGCTGCAAGAGGAAGCAGCAGGAAGCTACTGGACAGGTGAATTTGCTCAGCTTGCTGGAAGAAGGCACCCCACATTGACTGCTGCTTACAGACCCACCTTTTCTGAAGAAGGGAATTAACTTTGAAACAGAAACTGGGGTATCGTCTGCAGTCTTAGTACTTTTGCCATTTTCAAAGAAATACTTGATCAGGGAGCACATCTTTTCTGCATCTAACTCCATCCCCAGTACCAAATTCTACTTATTTTGAAGGCCTGACAGTGGGAAAGTTAAAATTCCACAGCCTCTAGAAACAGTGTAATAAATTCGCCTGGAACCTGTGTTCTCTATAGGGAAGTTGCTTTGAGAATGGCCATCTTGGATAAGGGCAGCTTATAAAATGCATGCATTTCCAATGTCTTCATGGGATACACAAAACAGAAAGTCTGAATGAATGCTTTCTGGGAGAAGAGAGAAAGTGGGGTGTGAGGAGGGAAGAAGAGTTGGGGGAAGGGAGAGAGAGAGGGGAGGAAACAACTAGACACTTCAGAAGGTCATTTCTGTTTTGAATTAGGGCAGATAAAAAAGGAAGCATCTAAATCTGATGTTCAAACAACCTTTCCAGTTTGATCTTGTCTTTGCTTTTTAAAAAACTACATTTATAAGTGCCCCAGATCTGTGAGCCGTGGACACTCTGTTCCTCCCTTTGCTTCTACTGGGCTTGAAAGACAGGTGAACTTTTCTTCCATCTGCCCAGACTGCATCCAGAAATTTCTATGGATGCTCCTTTTCAAATTAATTTTTTGTTGTTAATTTTGTCCTTTCACCTTTCATTTGGGAATCCCAATCCTGCAACAACAGAGCACATATCTGGAAGGCTTAAGGATTTCTGAATCTAGTGTAAAGAGGAAAGAACACCCAAATCATGTCTAGCCAGATTTTGCTTATTATTAAGGAATGATCACTAAGGATGAGGAGTGTGTATTTTCCTCTGCAAACCACAAGGTAAATACAAATTTCAAAACGCAAAATGCATATAGTTTTAAACACATGTGAATTGAAATCCTCATGGTATAGTGTCTCTCAAACCTGGGTGTGAACATCCCCGGGCTACTTCTTACACAGTTGGCTGGGCTGGCTCTATTTCATTTGGGAATTCCAGGAAGGGTGAAGATCTGCCTTTCTTGACCAGCTTTGAGGTAACACTGATGCCGTTGGTCCAGGGCAACTGCTCTGAGGACCTCGGCCTTGCAATATGTCCTGTAGCTTCATCTGTTGATCTCTGCCTTAATGTTCTGAGGCAGGGTCTCTCACTAAACTGGATGCTATCTGTTTGGCTAGACCAGCCAGCCAGTGAGCCCTCTGGGTCTATTTGTTGTCTCAGTCTTTTCCCCATCCTGGGGTTATAGGCCTGTCTGGGTAAGCCCAGTTTTTTTTTTATGTGGGTGCCGTGGATTCAGTCTTGCAAAGCAGGTGCTCTTACCCACCTCGCCATCTCTCAGCTCCTAGACACAGGCCACAGATGCTGGAAAAGAGACAAAGGGTGTGGGGATTGTGGGGAACCACTGGGCATTTAGGTGCTGGGACTGGTCAGAGTACTTCCCTGTTTGACTAAAACTGNACTGGGATTTAAGAACCTGTGTGTGGGGAGGGGCTGTTCATTTCCTTAGCAAGCGCAAAGTCCAGGGCCTGGAATCTAGATGCTCACACAACGCTAGTAGGAAACTGGTCTCTCCTGGTCCCTCGGTGTGACTGATGCTCTGGGGTGGCCTGGCCATGTGAAAAAGATGGCCACCTGTAGCCCTAGCTTCATTTCTATAGGTACAACAATAAAATAAATAATACCTCCTCCTTCTCAAAAGCCCCAAGGTCAATACTCATTGGATTGTCGGGGTCACATTCCATCTTAGTGTGGCTCACGGACCTGTGTGCACTGATGGTCCGAGTGTGGAAGGACCAAACCCACTCTCCTCCCTGTACTGAAGCAGTTCTGAAAGGAAAGTAGGGGCTGTTTTCCAGATACTCTTCCCTTTTGGATAGTGTACAGGAGAAAACTAAAGCTACCACAGATACAGCTTAAATGTGGGGGTGCAGAAGTTGCCCCCCTCACTGAGTCCTTTGCTGGTTTTGGTATAATCTGGATTCACACTCTGTCCTCCCACGTTTTCTTTATGGTAGCAGGAATCTTTTAAGAAGAGTTTGTCCTGGCCTCTGAGATGGGGAGAGGATAGTCAAAGGTTAGCCCTTCCAGACTAGGCCTCAACAGCCATCTGGGATGTATTTGTCATCTCCAAGGGTCCACAAGAGGCCAGGCAGCATCGGCCCAGCTGCTGTGCCTTACGGACCACCACCACGACACATTCCTAGGAGGGTCCAGTCTCTNCCCGTCCTTGTGGGTACTTGTGTGTAATCATTGATCAGACCAGAGTCCTATTGCACCTAACTCTGCCAGGCCACCATAGCTCCAGCTAATTACCTTTGTGTGGACTGCTTTCTTCAAAGCCTTCTTGCCTTGCAAAGGGGAGGCAGACCACGGTGGCAGAGTAGCCACAGCTGCCATGGAGGGGTTGGCTGATGNATCCTTGGCTCCTCACCAGGTCCCAATCTATTTCTATTGTAGCTATGAGGGCCAATTGATACAAAGGGATCATAGAAGCCATCTTCCCAGCCCTTTCCTCTTCAGTGCCAGGCACCCTCCTAGGGTCCCAGAAGGGTACTCCCCTCTCCACAGAGGCTATCTGCAAGGAGCAGGCCCCTTCTAGTCTCCCAAGAAGAGTAAAGCTGAGGCTGTTTGCTACTCACTAACTCCTTCCCCAGTTGACTGGTCCCCCCTAACCTTCCTGCCCTACTCTTTCTGATCAGAACTGGCTGGGAAAATGCAGCAAGCCTGACCCTATGTCTGTCCTGAACAGAAGCACAACTGCCTTTGACCCATGCCTTCTCTCTGGAACTGTCTCTAAGGTCCTCTTGCTATTTGAAAGGGGAGGCAGGTTCTGTAGTAGCCATGGCAGGCAAGCGGAGGGCAGACCTGGGTTTGTGATTTCTCCACCTAGCCTTCCTCGCTGCCTCTGAAACCTCTTCAGACACGAGAAAGCAGGGCTAACAGAACTCCTCTCANGTCCACGCAAGCTTCTTGCTTTGCTTCCAGTGAACTTAACAGGTGGAGGCCATTAAGAATCTGGGAATAGCATGGGACACACAGTAAAACAATCTTGTTCTGCAGTCACAGATGGGGACAGTGTTTCAAGACTAGAGGCCCCATGCAAGTTACTACAGCTGGGGAGGTTAGGTGGCAGCTCAGCCCTACCCGATTCGGTCTCTCTGCAGCTCTGTGTTGCCCATTAGTGTGTTCCCTAGGTATGGGGAAGGAAATGTGGCCTTCTATCATCCTGACACCAGCCCCAGTCCTGTGCTCAATAGAACCGCAGAGAGAGCCCCAAATCACTCTGGGTTAGCCCCTCTCAGATACAAATCAAGTTTAGAGGGTAAGGGAACATGCCATGGCACTGAATGATGTTATCTACAGATGCTATCAGTCAATGAGCTAGCTTTTCTTATCATCCGAGTGTTTAAATAAACCAATATGTGATACTATTCTCCTACGTTAATTCAGATACCATTATCTGTTAAAAATTAAACAGACAGCGGGCTATCTGCGAATACTTTCTCTAAAGTCTGGGTCAATTAGACATGACCAGCTCTACGCCAAGGCTCTGAAGATTAAAGATAAAATGTTCACAACCATTATCAATAGTGATACAGGTTATTAAGAACACCATTAAGGATATTTCAATAATGAAGTTAGATGTGGTAATTTTATGATAAGGAATCCTTCATGTTGCTATAAAACTATTATGCAATATCAGAAATTATAGAATTGATTTTTGACCAAATTGCATTTGTTTCTTAAGTGGGGATCACCCTACATAAGGCAACTGAGACTACAGAAAAAAAAAAATTAAAACAATGGCAGTGACCCCATGTCCATTAGCTTATAGCCCTCTGGTGTGTTTAAGAAATAGCAATTACAGAAATTCCTTTCCTTTTTTAACAGAAAGGTCAGGGCACAATGCTCACTGACACTAATTTAGGAAGGAGTGGCGCCCTCTGCTAAGGAGCATGGAGCACAGGCTGGAGCGGGCTGCTCTTGCTAGCTGACACTGCAGCTGACTGGCACTTCTGAAAAAGCAGCTGCTCTCTGAGTAAGTGGTCTCTCCAATGATGTGACTGAGATGAAGTCAGAAACCCAGGTGAAGTTCATGGGAGGACATCCCTGGTACACGGCCCATGACGGATGCTTGGCCAACGAGAGCTGAGTAGCTGCTCAGGGCTGGGGGATGCAGGCCCCCTGCCCACAGGGTCTGCCTAACAGTGCTAGCACCAGGGGCCACCCTGACCTCAGCACACACCTCACAGCTGAGGGTGGTGGTAATAACTCTCCACCCTTAACCCTGAGCCCAAATCAATTAAAGAAACACTTTGAAAGTATGTTCTCTGATGCCTTTAAAATAGAGACCAGGTTTATTATTGAAAGTGAACCCACGCAGATCATTTATCAAAATGAGATTTTCCCAAATTATACCCTTGATAATACTTGTTAATTCATGAAAAAGAAAAGGCCCCATCACCAGCAGTAGCAACTTCTTCTTAGCTACTTGTTTTTGCTGAGTGTTCTCTGCTTTTCTGCGTGCTCCACAATCTTTTCTTCCACATAGAGGCCCTTCCGCTTCCGCACGGCATTCATGTACTTCCGGGCCTGGTTCTCAGAATCTGCCTTCTCCCCAAAGTGCAGGTACTCCTCTTCAGTGGTTGGCACCCAGAAGGGGTCACTGGGAATGACCTTGTAAGAGAAGGTGACAGGATAGGCTAGGTGAGGCAGATGGTAATTTCATCAGTCTCTGGCTGATGAAGCAAGTTCAGCAATGGACATTTCATCTTCTTAGGAACGGTAACATACAAATATGCAACATCACGGGAGCTGTGACAAAATGGGGGCAGATTCAACAAACACGTAACCTCTCATTCTGATTTCTCATGGAGTCATTTCATAAGACAGGCAAGAAAAAATGGCTTCATCTTTAATGAAAATGAGAAAGTTATCCTGACTAGGATTTATTTAAATATGTCTTCATTAATTTTGCCTTTGTCTCTAATAACGATCAACTTATGTGAACATGGTCTTGTTTTTTGTTTTTGTAGCCTATCATATAGCCCATCATGGATCAGAAATCACTAAGTAGTTGAAGGTGACTTCTGACGCTCCTGCCTCTGCTTCCTAAGCTCTGTGATTACAGGTGTGTCTCGTCACATCTGGTTTATGTGGTGTTGAAGACTGAACCCAGGACTTTACGTGTAGTGGGTCCTATTTAGCTGGAAGCTCCACTAAAAACACCTGAGGCTGTTTTTTCCTAGAGGCTCCCAGGGCTGCTGTTTGTGTGCGCCGACTTCTTCCCCTGGGGACTCCTTTAGGGTCTTGGTTGTATGATCCCATGCTGTGTGCTGAGTGTGACCTGCACAGGGCCTCTGCCCTCACCTTCACCACACTTACACCTGTGTGGACCTCCTGAAGCTACCTGTATCACCATGTCAAAAAAAGTCCAACACAGGAGAGCTGGAGTAAGAGAAACACAGTCCATTATGACTGTCCAGTTTGGAACTANAGAAAGGTCTCTCCAGACCATAGGGCAGGGATTGCCATCAGAATGGAGGGAAGGGTGCTTCCTCCTCACTAGCTCACAGAGAACCTGACTGCCCAGAGCTCAATCCTCAGATCAATTTTCCCAACTCAAAAGTTAGAGGTGTATACCATCTTCTAACTAAGAGGAAGGCACCCAAGTGAGAGCTGTGGCCCAGTCATCACACAGATAAAGACACGTAAGTGTGCAGACACACACATGCACACGAGCACACACATATGCATGGGCACACATACACATAAGCACACACATGTGTGCACACATGACGTAGGCACTCATGCAGATATGCCTGTATACACATACATGTATACACACACATACACACACACCCCTAGAGGGGAAAGCTTTAGGAGCTCCAGTTCATTTGGGTCCAGCAGGTGGGAATCACCACACCCAACACAACCTCTCGGGAGCTCTTTTGGCCCCGCCTTCCTCAGCAGCCTCCCCCAGGGTCACCTCAGGATCAAGCGGTGGATCTGAGGTTAGGCCGCCATGCATGTGAGCAGCACCGGCTGCGAACACTTTCTCCTGTGTCTGGTATTAGCTCCTTTTTTCCCTCCTTTCATGGAAGGCTAAAACTTAGAAAGAAATTATGAGATTGCTGACTTCAAAGGTTTCCTTGTGGAAAATGCCTGTAATTTTATTTTCTCTATTTTCTGAAGCACTTTCTCTCAAAAGCTCTTGATTGTAAATTATATGGTATGCCAGAACACAAATGAAAAAAAATCCTTGGAGTGAGAAGGCAGATCTCAACAAGCATGCTATTTCTAAACCTAAATATGTGTGTGTGTGTGTGTGTGTGTGTGTGATACCAGATCAGTGACATTCAATTACGATGTAGTTTTAAAGACTTTCAAAGATTTGAAGCTTTTGGAAACAGCACTATGACAGGTGGCAAGATAAGGACAGAAGGAAGGCATTACCAGGACAGAAGTTTTCTTGACAAAATTTTTCTCTAAAATTAATTAAGAGGCTTTTTAAAAATAACTGTCTGCAGCTGAGCCAGACACTAATGTTTTTAAACATTACTAAGAGTATAAATTCAATTCAGACTTAAAGAAAAAATTCTGAGACACAAAGGATAGTAAAATTCGCAATGGCCCTTGTGTAAGGACTCACCTACTGGTGAACCTTGTTCTTACACAGTGTCCATTCCCTGTTTCTGTGGTGACAGATGGATACATGGCCACAATGGGTTTTAGGGGTACGAGGATACTTCTGCAAGAGCTAGACACACTTCAAAAAGATTCTATCTTTTTAAATATTTAACTCTTGAAAGCAGCTACAGAAAATACCTGGGTGAGCTGGTAAGGCTATATTTTAATAAAACTGTATTTACTCCAACAGATAACGGGCAGCAGTTTGTGGACTCCTGATCTAGTTAAAGACTACATTTCCCAGCTTCCTTAGGTAGGACTTTGTTAGATGTGGTCGTATGATTGGTTCTGGGTGATGGGATATGGATGAAGATATGAGCAAAATCTAATGTGTATTATAGGGGGAGGAGTGGGCCNTCTTCCTCAGTCCCAGGCTTATTGGCTGGGATGCAGCTGTGACCATGAAGGAAAGACAGGATGAGCCTGGGCTGTCACTCTGAGCCATTTGCCAGCTCTGCCACTGCCTTTTCAGACTGGAAGGAGAAATACCCTCTGCCTGCGTGGCCACTGTGTTCTGGGATACTCCTGTTAGGGTAGTCTTTTCCCTTTTCTCTATAACGTATTTGCCAATTAGGAAAGGAAAGAAAACTTTCTTCGTGTGTGTGTGTGTGTGTGTGTGTGTGTGTGTGTGTGTGTGTGTGCGCGCGCGCATGAGTGTGCACATGTGCTGCATGCATATGGATGTGTGGGGGCATGGCTATGAATAGGTACATGGAAGCCAGAGGAAGATGCCTAGTGTCTTTGCTAGGCTAGCTGGACAATGAGCCAGAGTTTGTCTGTCTTCTCCTCCCAGTACTGGGATTACAACATTTGCAGCCACACGTGCTTTTACACACCAGAGCTGGGGATTTGAGTTCAAGTTCTCATGTTTGCAAGGAAAGCTTTTTACCCTGAGTCTTCTTCTCAGACCCATTCATAAAAATTTAAAGAGGCTCAATAAAATCATTTTCAAAGACTCAGTATAAGTTTTTTAGGGGGGCAGGCCTGGTGAGGTGCAGAGGCAGGAGGACCAGGGATTCAAGACTAGCTGTGCTACATAGGAAGTTCAAGGCCACCCTGAGAAACTTACTTCGTGTCTCCCTCCTTTCACAAGCTTTTAAAACAAAAATAGAATCTATGATGCATCACTCATCCAATGGTGAGGTCGGTATAATAGCTCTGAACGCTTATTTCAAGCTCTGTTTATAGACAGTCCCAGGCACTATGTACCTAACACGCTGTGTTCAGATCAGAGACATTATAACCCAGTTTTCTGTGCCAGTGTTGACCAAGGCCACCCTTGTGAGATGGATGACGGTCGCCTGTGATATCAGAAACCTGAGTTCTGAAAGCTCTTTAGCAAGGGCAGCACCAAGGAGGCCAGAGTTGTACCTCTCAAGGTCACCACTCAGAAGTGGAACCATCTCACTCCATTATAAACAACATTTAGCTGCATTGCTCTGTCATCACACGTCTGGCCAGCAGGATTCCAGGGGCACTGCAGATGGTTCCCAGTCTTCAAGTACTGTCACTTTAAATCTACTTCTATCTCTTACTCTTCGTGTTTTATGTAAAAACTGAGTGTCAAAACCAAAACCCAAGCTGAAAAGCCAGAATTCTGGATAACTGGGAAATGACTACCTATAAGCTCAGAGTTAAAGGGGACNTAAATGTTTTAGGGCTGTTTTCTACACAGTGAGATTCAGAGGAAAGCAATGAAGGAAATGATCAAAACNTCAGTTAGTATTCAAAAATGCAAAAATCCAAGAGAAACAAACGCCCTAGAGAAATCACTGTTAAAATGCAGTCTGTACTAACTAGAGAATGCAGCTAAGTCAAAACATTCAGCTTGTTTCTATCATGTTAAGGATCTTAGGTTTTCTAGGGGAAAGCAGACAGCCCAGGGCTTTGGACTGGAAACTGCATTCATACCAATCCAGGTGACAGGGACTACTGAATTAAAATCACATGTGCCCTGTCCAAAGCCAGCTTCTTCTGTGTGACCATCTTTATTTTGCTGGCTTACTTGATTATAAATCTCAGTTGAAAAAGAATGGTTTTCCTCAATCATTTGTATTCTTCATTAGTCATCTAAATGTAAGCTCTCTGTTTAAAGGGTCCTCAAGAAAGAACACCATCAGGCTAGAGAAAGTGAGAGACGAGGCTGGTAAAAAGGAAATACTCTTCTGAGCAGCGAGGCCTGCAACATGGAGCTTGAGGTGAGGTTCTGACATAAATTATCTCAGAAGTGAAGTCTTTGCACTTTGTTCAGAGAAGCAGNAGAATTAATATCTAAAAGTAANCCCAGCTGACAACAGCATCGCTTCCTCCCAAGTTACAAAGTGAACTGGGCTTCCTAGGTTTTCTACAAACAAGAAAACACTGCTTTTTGGAAACACCCTTTCTTCAGCTTTCATTTAGAAGACTTCTGTTCGTGACTTTAGTTATTTTCTTTTAGTTTTCCTTGGCTGGCCTATGCTCCTTCTTATCAAGCGTTCTCTCTGCTAGTTAACTGCTAATTTTCCTTTAAGGACCTCTTCAGGAAGGCTTACCTGATCCCTCCCACACACTCTGCATTCACAACCTGCTTCTCTTCCCTGCAGTGCCTATAAGTGTCCCTTTGTGATTACAGAAGGATTGGCTGCTCACTTGACTCCACACACGTGGGACGAGAAGGGCTGTGACCACTACACCATTGGTCCTGGGGAAGCCACAGAACCCCAGTCCCCAGAATGACAGAAGATGACAGAGACAAACCCCCTTGAAAAGTTCCCCCCTCCAAATGCTGGAAGAATCTCTCCCCATCCTCCTACCCCCCAGGGAAAAGAGTCCTTCAGGGTTCACTTTCAAAACAGCTGTCATTTTCCTTTAACCTAATATTCATCTGCAGCAGGAGGAAAATGGATTAAATGTTCTGTCTCTTTAATTTTACATTATAAAAGAGAATGCAAGTGGGTGTTATCAGCCAGCTTTCACCCTCCCCTCGCCTGGGCNACCACTCCAGGGAAGGCCAGTTTCACTCAGCCTGTGGCCAGTGCTGGGGAGGGCGAGGCTGCATCTCACCTCCCAGTGGCTGAACACCAGCTGTGGGCTAGCCAAGCCACTGGTCCTCTTCCTGATTTCATCCGCAAAGCCGAAGCTTTCTGCCACAGGCAGCACGGCCTTGATGATGAACATGTCCGTCCCTTCTTTCATTTCTTCCTGAAGCACTCGACCCTCTCGCTTTGACAACACAGCATAGACTCGGCCTGCAAAACCAAAACACTTAGGTTCATCGACTGATCACGACGATGCAAGGCCAGTGATTGAAACACCCAGTGAGGACACAGCAGTGGCTCCACATGCTCTCAATAATCCTGATTTACAAAACCAGGAATATTTAACCGCTAATTAAAAGGGCAAAAATCAGAAAATAAATTACATATCAAAGATAGAAAATAAATTACATATAAAAGATAACAAGAGTCCCAACTGTTCCCCAGTGACAATTTCTACAATGAAGTCTAAGAAACTCAACCTCTGGAATTACAAGCAGAGTTATCGTTGGGTATGAAATCCAATAAGAAGAATGTTACTGGAATCTTACAATATTAAAATGCATTAGCAATATTAGCAATTATGTGTAATATGATGACTAAAATGGTGACAAGAGACCATTTGAGCTCAGTAACCAAGTGACTAGCAATGGCATTTTTACACCAATCAGAAACCACATCCATGTAAATATTTGCTCAATAATATTTAAGTGGTGTTGAGCATGGGCATTTTATTCCCCTGGTGACGCATCATGCTTGCAATCTTTAANATCTGGTAACAATCTCNAGTGTTACATAACAAGAGTCTTAGCAAATGCTCTTGCTTGATAGTTATAATTTGCCTTGAGGTGAGATTCGGCCTTACACTTAGGAGGGAACACACCTGCCCTGGGAGTGGCACCCTGCACTGCCCCCGGGAGTGGCCCTGCACAGATGTCTGTGGGTGCCCAGGGTGTCCTTTCAACTAGTAAGCAGAACAGACTGAGAGAAAATGATAAATTAAGCTGGAAGGCATGCTCACTAGAGGCCCACATTTTACCTGCAGAGTGATCTGCGCATGTGTAAGTGTGCAGACGCAGCTGGCAGAGGTAAAGCCTACCTAGACGCCACACTGACGTCTGACCTCTCAGTACAAGGGGATGTGTCTGGGGCAGCCTCCTCTATTCACTATCTTTGTTTCTTAACCCAGGAACCGAGGGCTCAGAGCAGCACGGCCTCACACCTTCCTCTCTGCAGATTTCCTCTGCGGCCAGTGATTAGAAGGGGCAATGGAGACAAATGGCAGAAGTGAGGATTAAGACAGCGACCCTTCTATTAGCTGCAGAAGGCACTCTCTCTCCACTTGGCTGATGACCCCTCCTGTTCCCATTCCTCCTTCCCACAATTCTAAAGCAGGAGCTTCGAACTTCTTCTTCAAACGCTCCTTGACACCCAGGCTCTTTGAGCAGCCCTGGGCTCTACTAAACTGCTTCTTGGAGTTGGGTGCTAAGATGCATGCTCCTAACCAGTGTACTTCTCAACCTCGCTCTCATGACCTCTCTGTGGCACTGCACACCTCGATGGGTATGTCTCTGTCAAGCCCTCCTTCCGCACCTGGCTCCTGGGCGACCACTGTTTATTTCTGTAATTCCTGAAGGTATAACTTTGTTGTGAGCATTCTGTGAAGCCTTGTTCGCTTAGAGAACCAATTCACATATCGTTTCTGTGGGAAGCTAATCTTGGGCAGATTCCTAAGACTCTACCTATGCCAGGCCTCTCACCTGCCCACACCCCAACTTTACAATGGCCACTGCACATCCCTGTGGAGCCAACTTCCTTCTAAACTCAAATCCAAGTNCAAGAGGCAAACCAAGCTCTAGAGATAGCCCCTGCTCTGTCATTAGTACTGGGAATGTCAGCTACAGAATCATGGGACAGTGAATTGGAGGTAACTTGTCAGTAAACTTTACCCAATGAGTCAGGTAAATTCGCCATGTACTTCCTAAACCCTGCTTGCTCCTAGGCAGCCCCTTCTATCTTTGACAGCTAGATAAGTCTTGAGCCTACAATCTGAAGATCTCCTGAAGTTCTGACCTACTGGGCTAGATTTATCACGTGGGACACGTGGGATCCCTCTTCTATAAGCCAGCCTTTTAGCCACAAGAAGACAGCTTTCTGGTCTAGTGCCCCGTGATAGGCTGTGAATTTCCTGTTGTAGCCCAGCTGCCTCCCTACCTGAGCCGATAAAGCTTATTTACCTGCTTCTCACAATGCAGTATTTCAAGACCAGCCTGTAAATGCTGAAAAAAATCAGAACTATTACTTTTATTAAATAATCTCCATTCTGCTACATAGCTTCTCTCTCTGCTACATAGTTNCTCTCTCTCTTACACACACACCTTACCAAAATACACAGTACATATGAATTATAATCATCTTTATCTTATTCTAAGAAAAACAGTTTATTTGTTATGTGTGTGTGTGTGTGTGTGTGTGTGTGTGTGTGTTTGTCCGTCCACTCATGCTGGGGTGCACATGCCACAGTATTTGCATGGTGGTCAGGGGACAACTTTCAGGAGTAGATGCTCACCTTCTGCCTTATTTAAGACAGGGTCTCTCTGTTTTTCCGCTGTGTACACCAGGCTAGCTGGCCCATGAGCTTCTGCGGGTTCTAGCATCTCTACCTCCACTCTCTCATAGGAGTGCTGGGATTATAGATGCTTATACATCTGGCTTCTGCATTTGTTCTAGGGATTGGAATTCAGGTCCTTGGGCTTGTAGGGCAAGTGCTTATACCCACTGAGCTATCTTCCTAGCCCCACATGCTCAGAAAACAATTAAGGCAGTCTATCCAAGTGAGTAGTAAGCATTAGATGTAAGAAAGACTAGGGAAACTGGGGCAAATGAGCCATGAGAAGGCTCATGAGGATAAACTGTTGACTGCTGCTGCTCAGGCTGGCAAGTCCTCTCCTCCAGGGGCCATACCAACAGTTGGGATCAATACTGGTAATTGAAACTGAATGTAATTAATCATGTACTTTTGAGCCATTCAATTTTAATTCTACTAGAACTACATCCTAAAGCTGAGGCACAGTAATGGATCACNGAAGAAAGGAAAACACCATAATAAAACTTTCCATGTCACTGGGCTCCTGTGACGGGTGTGCACTTTCCATGTCACTGGCTCCTGTGACGGGTGTGCCCAAAGCTTAGAAGCCTTGAGATGCCTTCTAACGCTGCTACCGCTGTCACCNGGAAATCAACAGGGTTTCTAGCCCAGGCTGCTAACTGTAAAAGCTCTGCTGTCCCTTCACTGGGACATAGGCACCAGACCAGGCAGTCCTTCTTTTGTTCATGTGCATTCAGACCCCATGTTCCATAGATGGCACCTCGAGAAAATGCTTCAGGAAAAGGCAAGCAGCAACAAATCGGCTGGAAGGGTTTTGATTGTGACTACACTACACAGCTGAGCTTCAGCCTGGACCTGGCCTGGTGGTTAACAGGACTTCAGCTCCTATGAACAGAACACAAGCTGTGTGTTTTCCCAGCCCAGATGAACTGCTCACAGCTCAGCGTATGCCGGAGGACTTCTACTCAGAGCCCCAGTTCCTTCACCTAGAATATGTCATCTTAGTCCAACCCTATAAACATTCTTTTCAGACTCAAGGACACTCACGAACAACTTGTACTGTCTGATACTGAAAGTTAAACTCTGTTTCCATGCAGCTCCATGGAGCACTGTCTGCACAGCATTACAGATTAACATGCATTTTCATGTAATAATGTAACAACTAAGATTAATCTACAATCTCTAAAGATGGGAGGCAAAGAAAGGTTTGTTGTCTTTCTGAATATAGAAAAGAAAGCAGCTGATCACAGCATATTTTCTCTTATAATAAACAAAGACGAAATGACAAATTTCCAAATGGGGGAGGATAGGTCAGTAAACTATACAGCACATCAAGTTCACAGGAATTATGCAGAGGTTAAAATGAAAATTATGAATAAGTGGCCAAAGAGAGGCATGCTTTAAAAAGAACATGGTAAAGTAAAAATATTAAATTAGTTATGCCATAATAAGTTATGCCATAAGGTCATACCTATGCACAATGTTCCAAGGAAAGGGATGACAATAAATAAATGAATAAATAAGTNAAATGGAAAAAAAAGGCTGATTTCCAAGGAAGATTTTTTTCTTTCCTCTCATGACTTCTGTAATTGTTGGTAACACATGTGGACAACTTTCAAACACAAACACAGACATATAGACACTGTGGGTATTTCTTAAGTGTTACATATAAGGTCACATGAAAGCTTTCTTCTGTCACCCAGCTCCCAGAATGTGAAATCAAGCAAATGCAGCTAACAGGGTGGATGAGACCAAGCTGAANTGAAGCAAGCTACAGACACACTAGGCTTGTGGGCTGCTTGCTACTACAAACAAGTCCAGCTACAGTGTTAGAGGAAGTTGGCACAGCAGGCTAACCTGGCCACGGAAGATCTTCAGTGANTCTCCAGGCACAGCTTTGTGTTTGTACTGTCATTGTCAACTCCCTACAGATGCAGAAGGCACAATCAAATCAGGAGGTGACACAGAACCGGCAGAGTAACACTCTCTGAGAGAACTAGCTAAGGACCCCAATTCAATGGGACAGTTAACTCGGTGTCAGTCTGAAGTGGTTTAACCGGCATAGTGCCTGGACTGAGAGAGGGAGCACCGAACAGTTCCTGAAGCCAATCAGGAAGGAGCATTAGCTCGGCTGTACTCCTCTGTGTGCCATGGCAGTAGATGCTGGCTGAGCCTGGACCGATTCAGTCCAGCTAGGCCCATTTCAACATCCTGTCACTTTTGAAAGACCCACCCTGTTTCCCACTCCACTAACCCTAACCTCTCATAACATGTTACTGAAAACCAGTGCACTCAACAAGTGGATTTTACTCTATTCACTTAGCATTATTAAACTTTGTCTCCTTAATTCCTCTGTCAAGGCAAGAATCATGCTTGACTTAAGGATTAACACATGCAGCGCAACAAGACCTTGTTGAAAATGNTGAGATGCTGGTCAAACATACAAAGGACTCCAAATGAAGAGGAAAAAAGGGCTTTACAAGCACAACAGTAGTGAGGAGGTTTCCAGCTTGTTCAGTGCATNTGCTCTAACAATGCCAACACTGACTCCTATATGTCAAATCAGGCCAGTAATCATAGCTGTGTTAAAATTCTAGAACTGTCGGATAAAATTAATAGGTCTGAAGAGAGACAAAGATAGACAACTGATTGGTCACATGACAAAGTAAACAGTATTTATGATGGCCAAACAAGCCCATTAGAGGGGAATCTTCATGTGTAAACAACAATAACAACAGAGCCATAGATACCTTTAGAAAAGTGTTTTTTAAAGTAAAATAGAGCATTTCTTGGGATCCTTTTCCAAGACAAAATAATTTAGAAATAAGTATTTTCCTACAAAGTTTCCCATTTTGATCATATGTAATTCTATCCATGTAAAGAAGGACAGGTTTTAATAATCTATATAGGAAGAATTAAGAAATAAAAACCCAGGACTAGAGAGATAGCTCAGTGGTTAAGAACACTGACTGCTCTTCCAGAGGACCTGGGTTCAATTTCTAGCACCCACATGGCAGCTCACAACTGTCTGTAACTCTAAGATCTGACACCTTCACATACACATACATACAGGTAAAACACATAAAACACAAAAACAAAACACATGCAGGCAATGCACATAAAATAAAAATAAATAAACTATAAAAGAAAAAATGGTAAAAAAAAAAAGTAAAAAACTCATCCTGCTAAATAAAAAGGACCTAAATCACTTCGTGTTGATTCTCAGAGAATTGAAATGAACAGTCAACAAAGTCTGAAGTCATCTTGGAAGATCCCCAGATATCCTGGCAAGAAGTAAAAAGGCTTTAGAAACAGAGTAAATTTCTCCATTTCTTTTTCCAGTTGAAGTTGTGGAGTGTGGAAGAAAAAGAAAAAAACAAAACAAACAACATGTCAACAGTTACGTTGATGGACCCTGAACTCCTAGCTGTCCATATCAATGAGCACCCCTAAATACCAGGAGGAAACAGGCCTCACGGGAGATGCTCCAGGAACTAGACTTCAAAGCAATTCAGGAGAGGAAAGAGTAAAAGAATCCGGAAACATTCATGGTGGTGGTGGTGGTGGTGGTGGTAGCATGTTGGTCTTGGAGACTGATGTCTATTCTAACCAAACCACACACAGAGCTGCACATGGAAGAACTGGCTCAGTGGGACTTGAGTGCCACTTGGACAAAGGAAAGCCACACTTCACTCCAAAGAAAGAAGGATGCAAATAAATGGGTCCAGATGGGCATCTGGCTCCAGGAAGTCACACAACTGTGTATGGCAGCCAGGTAAGGTGTGCCACCGTGAAGATAAAAGAACAGGATCACAGGTGGAACCTTGGAGTACTATCCTAGGGAGAACAGGGTGTGGTTTCGGGTGACCAGACAGTTTGCTGGCAGTTTCAACCTGGTAACAGGACAGCTGCCTCTGGCTTCCATCTTATGCTGTAAACTTGTCTCTTCAGAAAACCAAGGACAAAAGCCAGGATGCAGCTTAGTGGTACAGCCTTGTGCAAAGACAAACGGCCAGTGCGTGCCCCCTGGAATGCTCAGGAGAACTNATGGTGATTTGGGGAGGAAACANGCTTCTCTTATCTGAGTGGGGAAGGCACAGGGGAGGACCTACACAGACTGTGACTTTAGAAAGGCAATTTCAAATACATAAAGAGGAAAGAAAAAAACAAGCACAAAAATGCAAATCAAAACAACTTTGAGATACCATCTTACACCTATCAGAATGGCTAAGATCAAAAACACTGATGACAGCTTATGTTGGAAAGGATGTGGAGCAAGGGGAACACTCCTTCACTGTTGGTAGGAGTGCAATCTTATACAGCCACTTTGAAAATCAGTATGGCGGTTTCTTAGAAAACTGGGAATCAATCTTCCTCAAGACCCAGCTATACCACTCTTGGACATATATCCAAGGAATGCTCAATCATACCACAGGGACACATGCTCAACTATGTTCATAGCAGCATTATTCATAATAGCCAGAACCTGAAAAC
>LZPO01066298.1:456699-470593 GCA_001675575.1 Neotoma lepida
TGGGGGTGGGTTGAGGGGGGTCGCTGGCGGGGTGGGAGGAGGGAGGAGAGGGGGATCTGAGGTTGGTATGTAAAAGGAGTGGGAGATCTTTTCAATAATAAAAAAATAAATGAATAAAATAAAAAAAAATCAACAAGGCATAGGACAACAGATCCNGAGGAAAGTGAGAAAGAAAACCAAACCAATTATGAATGATCCTTCTGAAAGGAAGAGGCGAGAGCTCCCAACTAACTTCTANGTAGGAGTACATGCACAGTGGGTGGAGGATACTGATTAAAGACATATCAGCAGTGTGTCCAGCACGCCTGCAATATGCGGAACCTATCAAAATAAAAGCGCTAGCACATCACAGAGGGGCCTTTTCACTGCTCACACTTCTCACTGTGCTCACCAGGGATGTGTCCACAACCTGGACAGGGCTGGCATGAGGCTCATGGGGACAGCAAGAAAGCTCCCCTCCTCTATACCTGCAAGACCCCATTCTCAAAGAGAGAGGTGAGCAAAGACCTTTCTTCTTCTCGGCCAACTGGGAAGCTGGTAACCAGAGCAGTGCTGACAGGAAGGACGACAGCCTCATCAAAACATTTGATTCACTGATCGCTGACTTACACATAAAAGAAAGGAAAAGGAAGCCATGTGCTGAGTTTAAAATTTTTGGCCATTTTTCTCCTTTGTACAGTTGTATTGCTTATTACACAATATATAACAAGAAAATTAATTATATAGACTCAGATTATTGATACATAAATAAAAGGTCATNAGACTACCTAATTTTTGTACAGTCTAGGCAATCACCACAGTANGATCCTGGTTTTGGGGAAACAGCAGGAAGACATATCTTTGAGAACAAAAATGGGGTCAATAAGACTCAATCCCTAGACTTCTTGAGAAGAATGCTTACTCATGTGAGAGGTAGCAGTGTTTGTCTCCTGGCGGATCTCTTGGGTGATAGGTTCAGACATGGCTGCTGGATTTAGGAAGGATGCTGACCAAGTGAAATGTGTTCAAGGGACCACTGGAATGGTGAAAGGGCACAAAACCACAGAAACAGCAGAAGGATCAGGTAGCTTCCTCCTGAGTAGGGAACTAATGTTCTCAAATACAAAATCACTGCCACAGAGACGAAGTGCTACACACACGCTGACCCGAGCAGGTGACTGACTTCATGCTCAATGAAGGAGACACACTCTAATCACTGGAAGGGCTGAGCTGCCCAATGCCAGAAATTTAGAAACAGATGTGGCATGCAGACTGCCAAAGTAAAAGAGAATGCAGATGAGCTCTCAAGGGTTTGAGGGAATCACCATCTCTTGATTTCAGCTCCATCTCTGTCTCTTTAAGAAGGCTCTCAAGGGAAATGCAGACTAACATCTGGGAACGGACTAGTTAGGTGTCAGGCTGTATGAGGGGCTGGTGGGTATGCTACATTTAGAAAAGTGGAGGAACACTGTGTGCAGCCCACACTCAGAGACCTCCATCACAGGGCATACCACCACCCAGTAGTCTCTGTGACTAAATCTACCTAACTTGTTTAGTCACGCTATTTTGAAATGCTGTTACAGACATTCAGATTGTCTCAAAGAACTTTATTGTGATACAAGTCTAAATTTCTTTTGAAAAAAACAAACAAACAAACCTCAGATTCTTCTTTTGGGAACTAATCAGTAAAGTAAACTTCCTTAGAATGTAATTAACTGTGTATTGACTCAAAGGACCTTATGGCCAGAGGAAAGACAATAAATTCTCTGGTTAACTTTCATCCTTTATACTCTCTTCACCACTCACAGTTCCAAGATTCCTAGAGAAGAAGATATTTACTATGTCCAGGACACTTCGAGGAATGGTGCTTGTGNTCTCACGNGTTTTCACAGCCTACAAACACTTTCCTGGTTTCCTCCCCTTTCAATAGAATAAGCCCCAGTGAAATGGTACTGGACAAACACTAGAGCAGCCACACTGAACCTCACTTCCATGTCTCCTGAGCTCCCCAACGCTGCTTCTTCTAACGAGAGAGAAACCAGAAGGAGATCTGATACAGCAACTGCAGTTAAAAGCCCAAGATATTCTTCTTCAGGGCTGAGAATTCACAATATCCCCTTTGTGCTATGTGTACAAGAATGGTGGCTTATTCTTACCACGCAAAGACAGCCTGGTTACCAGGCTGAAATGCTTATTCACCTAGGACAAAGGTGCTGTAATGGTGTGGATAGGGCTGCCAAAGTGGGGTTATATCCTTACTGGGCAGACCTTTCACCATAAAACTTGCTAAGAAAGAAAGTATGAAAAATATTTCATTCATAATAGCTTTTTAAAAGTCTAGGAACAAATATAACCAAGGAAGTGTATAGAATCTATACAAGAAAAATTTTAAGATGCTGAAGAAGACACCAGATGGTGGAAAGCCCTTCCATGTTCCCAGACTGGTAGAAGCAATACTATCAAGATGGGTATGTGACCAAAGTAGTCTACAGATTGAATGCAATGCCCATCAAAATTCCCATGACATTCTTCACAGAGCCAGACAAAACAATCCTGAAAAGTATATGGAAATACAAAAGACCACAGACTGCCAAAACAACCTATCTGTGAACACAAGTAGGGCATCACATTACACCATCTCTAACTATACTACAGAGCCATGGTGACAAAAACAGCATGGTACCAGACAGAGAAACATATGTAGACCAATGGAATATAATATAAGTCTCAGAGATAAACTCAACACAGCTAAGGACATCCAAGCTGGTAAAAAGACAGCTTACTCAATAAATGGTGCTGGCAAAACTGGATATCCAACTGCAGAAGAATAAAATTAGATCTACATCTCCTGCCCTGTACACACACAAATCAATTCAAACTTTATCAAAGATCTTAAAGTATATAAAAAAAGATACATTTGCTGCAAAAGAAAAGACCTTTAGTAGTCATATATTTCCCCTCTCAAGATTTTAATATTTAAGGTCTCTGGTTTTCAAGAAACTTAATTCTTTAGTAAATTAGATGATATAGCTTCAACAAAATATTAAGTGAGAAGATCTTCACCAACCCCACATCTGACAGAGGGCTGATCTGCAAAACATATAAAGAATTCAAGAGCCGGGCGGTGGTGGCGCACGCCTTTAATCCCAGCACTCGGGAGGCAGAGGCAGGTGGATCTCTGTGAGTTCAAGGCTAGCCTGGGCTACCAAGTGAGTTCCAGGAAAGGCGCAAAGCTACACAGCGAAACCCTGTCTCGAAAAACAAACAAACAAAAAAAAAAGAATTCAAGAAACTAGACATCATAAAACCAAATAACCCAATTAAAAATGGGGTACAGACCTACACAGAGAATTCTCAACAGAAGAATCTCAATTGGTAGAGAAAAACCTAAAGAAATGTTCAACATCTTTAGACATCAGGGAAATACAAATCAAAATGACTCTGAGATTCCATCTTACACCTGTCAGAATGGCTAAGATCAAAAACACAAATGACAGCTTACACTGGAGAGGATGTGGAGAAAGGGGAACACTCCTCCATTGCTGATGGGAGTGCAAACTTGTATAGCCACTTTGGAAATCAATATGATGGTTTCTCAGAAAATGAATCTACCTCAAGATCCAGCTATACTACTCCTGGCCATATACCTAAAGGATGCTGAATCATATCACAAGGACACTTGCTCAACTATGTTCATAGCAGCTTTATTTGTAATACTAGAACCTGGAAACAACCTAGATGTCCTTCAACCAAATAATGGATAAAGAAAATGTTATACATTTACACAATGGAGAATTACTCAGCTGTTAAAAAAAGGACATCAGGAAATTTGGAGGCAAATGGATGGAACTAGAAAAAAATCATCCTAAGTGAGGTAACCCAGACCCAGAAAGACAAACATGGCATGTACTCATTCATAAGTGAATATTAGCTATAAAGTAAAGGATAACCATGCGACAATCCACAGACTCAGAGAGGCTAGGTAACAAGCAAGGCCCAAGAGGAACTCATGGATTTCCCTGGGAAGGGGAAATAAAAGAGCTCTCCCTGGGTGGACTGGGGGCAGGTGGGGATGGGAACTTGAGGGATCAGGTTGGGGGTAGATGGAGAGGGAGAGTACTGAAAGAGAGGACTGGAAAGGGGGTGCATTTTGGGGTCAGGTAGAAACCTGATACAAAGGAACTCTCAGGAATCTACAAGGATGACCCCAGCTAAGACTCCTAGCAATAATGGATATGTAGCCTGAACTNGTTATCTCCTGTGATTAGATTGGTGACTACCTAAATTGTTATCTGAGAGCCTTCATCCAGTAACTTATGTAAACAGATGCAGAGACCCACAGCCAAACATTAGGCCANACTTGGGGACTCCTGCTGAAGAGAGGGAGGAAGGATCATAGGAGCATGGGGGTCAAGGACATCACAAGAAAAACCCACAGAAACAACTAACCTGGCTCATAGGAACTCAAGAGTCTGAACCAACAACCAGGGAGCCTGCAAGGGACCAACCTAGGCCCTCTCTCTGTATGTGGCAGTTATGTAGCTTGGTCTACTTGTGGGACTCCTAACAATGGGAGCAGAGGCTGTCCCTAATGCTTTGGCTGGCTCTTGGGAACCTATTTCTCATACTGGATTGCCTTGCCCAGACTTAATACAAGGGAGGAGCTTAGTCTTACCACAGCTTGATATGCTATGCTTTGATCATACCCATAGGAGGCCTGCCCCTTTCCAAACAGAAACAGAGGAGGAGTGGATTGGGAGAGGGGAAGACAGAGGGGAAGTGGGGGGAAGGCATGGGAGGAGAGAAGGGAGGGGAAACTGTGATCAGGATGTAAAATAAATAAATAAATTTAATTTAAAAAAATTAAATGGTTTTAAGACAGACTTTGTGTTACTCAGTGCAACTCTCTCTGTCTTCATCCTTCCCTCCTTACCGAGGACATCACTGGTGGCCATGATATCACATGTGTACATAGCTGCCATCAGGCGTTGAGGCTTCACCTGCAGAGCATAGCGACATGCTTCTTTCATGGTGGCAATTAGCTGCCCTGAGAAGGGTCCATAGCAGTCAGTGACTGGAGATTCTCCTTTAGGGGAAGTCTCTTCAAAGGGCTCGGAGCGGTCATCTTGCTGCTCTTGGTTTTCATCTCCACTGTGATGGGTTTTGCCTTCTTCCTGTCCCTCTCCTGCCAGATCACACTGTTCTTGATTCTGTTTATCACTTGCTCCTTGTTCTGCACATTTATTTAGTTCCCACTTTTCTAGAACAAAACAGACACCCATGAGGGGCTCCTCACACATGGGGCCAGAGAGGGTTGCTAGCTGGAAGCCACTCACAATGCTATTGCCAAAGTCTCGGAATCTACTGGCTTCTTTTGATTCTCTGCCAGCTGGGCCAGACCATACNGAGTTCTGGAAATCTTCACTTCTACTGACAAGCATGTTGGGCCCACATTTTCTTGGGCCAAATGACCAGATTTGGTCAACAGTGTTCCTCCATTTTCTCCCTGTTAGGTGTTGCTCTAGTTTTCCTTTGAATTCCCAAATTTTCTCTTGGGTCTTCTGATGAATCGCCTGCGTGTTACTGCCCTCATTCAAGGAGGATGTCAAAAGTTCCATGGAACGAATCAAGTCACTGTTTTCTTCTAGAATCTGAGTGACCTCTTCTGGAAGAGGTATGGCTCGAACACTGAGTGTGGCTAGTTTATTGGGTGTTGTTATGGTGATCAGCCCGTCAGAGTCAACATGGATGCCCTCTGGAATTTTGCTTTGCTCTTCTTTTGTTTGGTGTATGACAGCAACTTTTTGCTGTCTGCCTATTTCTTCATTGACCATGTCAACTTTGGGAGGTTTTGTGATTGTTTCTCTGAATGGAATAATGGGTTCAGACACACTGATGTGAATCTTTGCAAACCTATGAAATCAAGAGAAATAGCAGATGGTTAGGATCAGAGCCTTGCATCATATATGGGAGATAGTGGAAAAACACAGAAACATAAAAATCATTTTCTATGAGAGGCCTGTAATTTACATTCTATTTCAATTCACAAAGTGCGCTCCTTTCAGATTGAAAGACAACCTCTGAGGGGTATGCACCTTTGGGGAGCTCTTTGCTTGTGCTAGACTGTCACTGCTTTGTTCTTCTCAAGTCAAATAAACCATCTATTTAGGTAAGACCATTTTGAGTGGAAAATAAATTCTGCAATAGGATCTGACACATGACTTGTTTAGAATCAAATTTGCCAGACCTGAGTCTGAAGAAGAAGAGCCTACCAATTACAACTCTGAAGAGATAGTCAGATACCCAGATACCCACAATAGTAGGAGTCGAGCTGCACAAGACATCCCGAATTGACAAGGAGGCTCACATGAAGCCAGAATGGCTCAGGAATTTGTCTAGACTAGCATGTCACCATGAACTTTCTGCAGTGACAGGAAGCTCTCTATCTTCTCTGTGATGACTGGACACTGGAAACGTGGCTAGTGCAACAGTTGAAACAGATGTTCAATTTTATGTAAATGTGAATAACCACACTATGGCTGAGCATTGGAGATGTGACTAGTACTGCTGAGGAAGTGAATTTTCAGTGTCACTGGATTTTAACCAGTATTATTTAAACAGCTTCATATTGTCCCGTAGCTTCACACAGTAGTGTCTGCAGTANTGAACGGCACAGGGCTCAAGCTCTAATCTGGCNGAAAGTTCAGAAAGCACCACTCCACACGGCATTGGGGTTACTTTCTTTCTTGTCAGCTATAAGCTCACCCAGGGCAGAGACTGAAAACTGGCATGGACTGACTCTGCTGGGCAATCTTTTTGTCTCGTTTTCTGTTTTTGCCATTGTCAATTCACATTACAGNTTTGGGGTAGTCTTCCTCTGCATGTGTGTGTGTACGTGCATGTATAAACACATTATATTGACTCTTTGGAATCTCAAAATGATGCATTCCTTGGGAAATTCATTCCATAAGGAAACTGAATGCTGACAATTCATCCTAGGTTTCTTTCTGTTTCCAACATTTTATAGATATGGCCCAAGTATTTTATTTTATGCCTTTTGATAAATTTGAAAACTCAATAAATGGAATTGTGGTGATATTTTATGTGTGCTCTAATAAATAAAGCTTGCCTGGAGATCACAGGAAAGCCAGCCACTACATTAGACATAGAGATCACTTAATCCTATCACTTGGCAGGCAGGGATCTGTCTGGATTTCTGTGAGTTCAAGGCCACACTGGAGAACAGAGCCAGGCATGGTGACACACGACTTTAATCCCAGCACCAACCATAGCGGTCTGGAGGTCTGTATAGACAGACAGAAAAAGACAGAGCTGGGCAGGAAGAGGAAGTGAATGTAGCTGGGCTGAGAGAGCCAATGAGAGAACAGAACAGAAAGGCATATAGGTGTGGGTATACAGGAGTAGGTCTCTTTGGAAGCTGCGGAGTTGGTGAGGTGAGGTTAGCTGTGGCTTTCCCTATTCCTCTGATCTCTCAGTTTTCAACCCCAATATCTGGCTCCATGTTTTTTATTTAATAAGACCGTTTAGCAATTCGACTACATGGGTTCTTTAAATGAAAATGATATTCAAATAGATTTTAGCATATAGAACCCGAAATAGACTATAATGTATAGAGGGGAAAAAAAGGCATGATAAAANGTTACTTTCATTAAGAGCTATAGCTCTATCAGCAAGGGTTTTCTCTTTCAAGGATTAGCTTACTTCAAGTCTACATGTCTGCTCCAGGGTACTCAAGACGGATGCCTACCAGACACTGTACCAATTAAAAATTACTCTGATACTAAAACTTAAGAGTATATATAAATGAAACTATAGTTCAACTTCACCAAATAACTCAGATGGAAAAGAGATAAAAAACAACAATGAAAAGTATTAAGAAATTCATGTGCCTTTTGTTTTGTGATGGTTATTTACTACACTGAGCCATTATGCCAAGTGCTTTAAGAAGGTGTTATTCCTTAATAGACACTAATACAATCCTCATTGTGTAGAAGAGAAAACCAGGGAAGTATATATATTATACAAGCAGCTGGAGAATCTAGGAGCTGAATCTTGGTCTGACTTTAGAGTTCACATTCTCTACCANTACAATGCAGTAAAAGTTGAGTTTCAACAGCATGTTTAAAGCAAAAATTCACAATGCCAAGTGATTTTGATCCTAGGTCATATAAAATTAATTTGTATGAGGTCTGTCAATATAATTAAAATTATAATACAATATATGCTAAAAATGTCAATGTAATCTATACAATCATTATTTAAAATGATGAGCATTCAATACTTATTCTTTGTTTCAAAAAGCATTTAGAAATCTTAGAAATAATAAATGAATCTTAATACAACATTATTTAAAATGATGAGCATTCAATACTTATTCTTTGTTTCAAAAAGCATTTAGAAATCTTAGAAATAATAAATGAATCTTAAAAATAAATCTTAGAAATAGTAAGTGGCCATTGACTGGCTCCAATAGCTAATCCAGTCTTTTCTTAAGTGTGTGATTCTTCCCACCTCCCACTCTGAGGTCTAGTTTGCTACTGCATCAATTCTAGTGAGTTCTTCTTGCTGTAAGAAGCTCGGGTGGACCAAGGGGACACTTGGGTCTGAGCAGTCCCTCCTGTCAGTGTCTGCACTTGCCAGGCACAAGTTCACTCCTTTGCACGCAGGTTTAGGAGCTACTGAAATAGCACTATTGAAAACCCATCCATTCTTTGTTTCATGTTTTTAGAAAAAAGCCAAATCCATGTTAGAGCTTCTTGACTACTTATGAAAACATTTACTGGGATTTACAACTTCATGTGGCTAGGTAACAATTCACTGGCATTTTGGCCAAAACAAAACAACAAACAAAAACCCAAACAGTATCATGATAAGATTCCTTGTTTTAAGAATTCTTACTTTCTAAAGTGACTGATTTTCACTGAGGTTTAATAAACATGTTAAGCAAGGAGGCAGATCAGGTGAATGCCTTTAGCAGAGAAAACTTCAAATGGTCCAAGACTTGAATTCATCAGTTAACTGTTGGAGGGCAGGGGGGTAGAAAGATAATGAAATTACTGTTCGTATTTCTTTCCTTAAGAAAAAACCCTGTGAGTTTCGGCCTTATTTCAGGTAAGTCTCCAAGCCTGTGATCGACATAAATCATTACACTGTTTTAAAGATTTAAAAAAAAATTTTTTTTTAATTTGCAGGNTTTAAAAAAAGGTTTACTTTTTACTTATGTTTATCTGTGTGTACCCATATGAGTTTATGTGCATCGTGTGTGCAGGTGACCAAGAAGACCAGAAGGCATCAGATTCCTGGAGCTGTGAGCTGCCTAAAGGTGGGTGCTAGGACTGGAATCTGGGTCCTCTGCAAGAGCAGTAGGTGCTCTTCAATGTTGAGCCATCCNTCCAGTTTACAGCTGAGTTCTTAAAAACAATAAAATGGGTCTGGAAACAGCTCAGTTGGTAAAGTGCTTGCACTGCAAGCATAGGACCTGAGTTTGATTCCTAGAACCCATATGGAAAAGAAAAGCCAGTGTGGTGTTTTGTGCTTGTAATCTTCGTGCTGAGGAGGAAGGCAGCTGGACAGTCAGCTAAGTCTAGTTGGGATGCTCAGTATCTGAGGAATGACACCCAAGGCCTCTACACACTCACATGCACCTCCCCACCCAAATATACATACAAAATAATAAAACAGAAGCACAAATACTAAATAACTAAAAAAAAAAATCACAGGAATGGAAAGATAGTTGTAGAACTATTAGAGAATGTATGCTTATGTACTTCAAGAAGGCCAATTACAAAGCTTTTGAAACTGAGACTACATCAATAACATTATATTGTTACCTTTTATTATAAAGTAACACAAAAGCAAGTAACTACTTTGGATTGCCGAGGTTCCAAGAAGTCTGCTATAGAAATTGCTCATATGATTAAAGCTGTGGAGGGAAAGGTACGGCTGCCAAACCCATAAGGCACCAGGAACAGAGGCTCTGTAAAACCAGGCAATGCAGAGCCTGCTGTTATTTATAGCTAGATATAGATAGATGATAGATAGATGATAGATAGATAGATAGACAGATAGATAGATAGACAGACAGACAGATAGATAAAAAGGAACAGTAGGCTTCTACCATATCTGTGACAGTGCTTCCANTCGGTTCCTGCTCCATCTGCTTTGTACCTAAGATCTGCATGCTAAGAACTGACAGCTCCTCGGGCTTAGGGTCAACAGCTGACACGTCACCTCTCCCTCTTCTGTATACAAACTATGGATTGGTAAAAAAGCTGAAACAAGAGGCATGCCCTATGAAAACTAAAAACATCCTAGAAGGCCATAAATGCTCTTAATAGAATTGTGAAATGTAGTAGTCACAAAGACCAATACACAAAGAATCTACTCATCTGTAATCAATCATTTGGCTCAATGTGAACACCCAAACAAACAATTGCCCAGGCTAAAAAACAGTTTCTGAAGCCATAAGAAGACANCTCCCCATCTCTTCCAAATCCCTCGCAGGCAACCATAACTTTTATTGTAACCTGCCCCGCCCTTCTGCTTTTACTATTTAAATGCAAACACCTATACTCTACAGTCTAAGTATATGCATACAAACATATGTGTATGCGCACATATGCATGTGCACGTGGACACCAAAGGCCAACGATGGGTGTCTCCCTCAATCAATTTCCACTTTAACTAGTGACAGCCTAGGTATAGGTGGCACATGTCTATAGTTCCAGATGCTGAGGAGGCTGAGGGAAGAAAATTGTTGGAGCCTGAGAGTTTCAGACCATCCCAGGCCATGCAGTGAGACCCTATCCTAGAACAAAAATGTCATCAAGAGCACTCATTCTTAATAAACATTTGCCCAGCTTTGCTGCACATAGAGAGATTTAGAAATGGAGTTTTGCCAAGCTGAGGGGAGTGCCTGTCTACCTAAGAGACAACCCAAACCAGACTCTAATAGTGTACNAATTCCTACTCCTACTAGTTGTGTGGCAAGTGGATCGCTCTTCATCTCCTGTAACACTTGAGAATGCCTTTAAAAACTTTGAACACTAGTGGGTACATAGAAGTATCTCACTTTGTGTGCCTGTGGTACACATGTGTGTACAAGTGTGTGTGCATACATGTGCTGGCTGGAGCACAACTTGGCTNTTGTGTATCAGAGGCTACATTCCTTGTTTTGAGACAGGGTCTCTCATTTGTCTGGTATTCACCAAGCAGATTAAGCACCAGAGACCGGCATGTTGCCACCTCCCTACCAATCAGATTACAGGTGAGTGCCTGCAATGGGTCAAGGATTAAATTCAGGTCCTCATGCTTGCAAGGCAAGTCCTTGACCAACTATGATCCAAGCCCCTCTCCTTAGTTCTAATTTGCATTTTATCAAGTGCTGACTGGCTCAATACANCTTCCTGTTGTGATGTGCTTGTTAGTGTTAGTAACACTTCCTTTTGGGTCGNAGCTTCTCTCACTTATTGTTAGGTATTCTTTATATGTGAGGAAGTAAGTCTCACATGCTGTNGGTATTACAAAGGTTAGAGCACACTGGTGCTTGCTCTTACTCTATAGACTTTGTTGAGGATTAAATCTTCACTGACATTTGTGCCTTTAACATACAATTTTAGAAGCATATTCTTGCCCAGATCTTATACATATTCCCTTTTAGTATCTTCTAGACTGTAGAAAGTTTTCAGTCTTCACACCTTTACCTACAACCTACCTGGATATGAAATAAGAGTGCTCTCTCTCTCTGGATATCTACTAGGCAGCACTACTTACTAGAAAATCTGTCCTTTCCTCATCGCTCTGCATTGCACCCTGGTTTTGGAGTCTCTATTCTAGTCCACCGTCTGTGGTCAACATCAGTCTTCCTGTTGCTTTAAAGAAAGGCTGATTTCCAGTTTTCTAGCACAGTGAGAGCACCCACCTGGGAGTTCTTCTTTGGTTATTATCGACCCTTTGCATTTGCACACAAATTTTCAAATCAGTTTGAGAAGTCTTACACACGAGAGACCTAGGCCTCAGCAGAATTGCAGCCATAGCAAAAAGGCCTGAGCAGGATGTCCCCCACTTGACTGCCCTTGACTGTTGGCCCTAGCTACTGAGGGGGGGGGATATGAACTCTTCACCCACAGGGAAGGGCCAATCAGAAGCCGTGAACACCTCACCCCACAGGGAAGGACCAATCAGAAGAGGACAAACAACTCCAGGTGTCCCTCTGATGAAACTAAAATGTTGCAATGACCCAAGAGAGCCAATCAGCTCAGTCCAAGCACTCTTAACCAGGGCTTGANCCAATCCCAGGTCTGTAACTAGGCAGTCTTGGAATCTCCCAAGCCTCCCCACATTGTCCAGCCACTATAAAAACCCTCACCTAGTGTTGCTCNGGGTCTCTCCTGCTCTGCTGCTCTCTGTCAGGTTGGACAGAGAAGTCCAAGTTGACTTGTATTAAAGACTCTTTGTTTTTGCATTGGACTCAGTCTTTTGGTGTTCCTTTGGGGATCCAGACTTTGGGCATAACACACATGAGGGTGGAGGTGGGGAGTAAATGGACAATATACATCCTTCAAAGTCATGTGCCAGGTGACATATTCCTCAATTAGACTCTACCCAATAGACTATTCAGTATAATTCCTTCTTAGGACTCTTGGCCCCCTGAACAAATCCTTACTTGTCACNGGGCACTGGGATACTGCAGACTGCCATGGCCCTTTGCCAACACCACTTGTGTTTCTTGGAGTTCAAAAGCAGAACTTGGCAGACATAAAGCACTGCCTGACTGAGCCGATGCACCCACCCACCATACCCTACAGGACTTGCACCCAGCCTCGCTGACTTCTCTGCTGACTACATTTACATAAAGAGTGGGGAGATTCCTTTCTTCGGAGATCTAGGTGACCTCTGAGTTCTGACAAGGAAACACTGGGCTTGAGGTTATTCCTGCCACAGGAGGCTACATGAAGGGAATTATTTTGTTTCTCTTGAGGGAGTGGGTGGTCAGCAGTTCTTTAGTCCAACAGTTAAGGACCAATTCAGAATTTCTACGGGATTGCCAGGCACTGCAACACATATCTGTAATCCTATTACCAGGGAGGCTGAGGCAGGAGGATTGTGACTTCAAGGTTAGCCTGTGTTCTATACAGGGAAACTCTACTTAAAAAAAATGAATGAATAAATAAAATAAAGGAGAGAGAGAGAGAGGACTTTGTGGTATTTTAATAAAGCAGTATATACTTTTTCAAAAGATTTGTTACAGTTTTCATTGTTCCCATTCAATGTAAGATAAATTATCTTTAGTTTTTGGATATTAATATTTTCTGGGAATGTTTATATAATTACATTTATTGAAAATACTTAATACTATGTTAGTGGTACNTTTCTAGAAAGCTAATTTCTTTTATAAAACATACTTGGATTTTTCCCTCCAGAAGTGAAAAAGAATCTACAGTGAATATCATGAGGTATAAACACTAAGCAAAGATAGAAATATAGAACTACTAAAACAAGTTTTAAGTTTAAGGAGAAAATATTTTTCAAAATAACTTAAAGCATCAAAAACTTGATTTTCAAGGAAGAGTTAATAGCCTGAGAATGTGAGATGATCCAACGTGGATTTTACCTTGGCAGATGGAGAGTGAAGGGAGGCGGGGGAGATAACCTAATTCACAAATAGGGAAAATAGCATTTCTAAAGCTTTGTAAGGAACTCTGATTCTCGGCCACAATACCCTGAATGGTTCTGATCTCACGTGATCTCAGAAGCTAAGCAGGGTCAGGCCTGTTAGTGCTTGGATGGGAGGAACCCTCTGGGAATTGTTGTTATTTGGAGTATATTGTATCTCATGATTCACTCAAACAGAACTTTAGTGACTCTAAGAAAATGGTGACAAGAGATGGAAATC
>LZPO01066298.1:496575-507083 GCA_001675575.1 Neotoma lepida
TTACTTATAACCTCCCCTCTCTCTCCCTCTCCCACACCTCCTCCAGCTCTCTCCTCTCCCAGGCTGCACACCACACCCAGAAAATCTGCATTCTAGACAAGGCTCTATCATACAGCTCTATCTCCAGCCCTATCCTTTCACTTTCTTCACCTCTGGCAAAAGCTACAAAACCCAAAAAGACTGAAAAGGTAATTTAAAGTACTTAACAAAAGCTGGATCGCTTCGCCGTACAAATGAGGACACTAAAGAATATAGGCTATGCTGGGTATGATGGCNCACGCCTTTAATCCCAGCACTTGGGAGGCAGAGGTGGGCAGGTCTCTGAGTTCAAGGGTAGCCTGGTCTACATAGTGAGTTCCAGGACAGCCTGGGCTACAAGGTGAGCCACTGTCTTAAAGAAAGGCAATCACCCTCNGCACGCCTGCTGTGTTAGTGGCAGTGTTTACTGTAGCTGCAGGCCTGGCCTTTGCTGCTTTCCTTTTCTAGGAGGTAGCTGTATGCATTTCCTAGGGAAACAGACAGCTGACAGCTGTCTTCCTCCACTGCAGGGTAGAGGCTCCATGGTTCTCCAGCACATCTGATCAGGACGCTTTGATATGTGCAATTCCTAATTTGATCAGTTTTAAATTCCTCTAGGCAGCCTCCTTCTCACTTTTAACTAATATCTTAAAAAAACAAAACAAAACAAAACCCCATAGGGTCAGAGGTCAAAAGGCAACAGGGAGAAAGGTCACCAAAACAACACAAACATATTTTGGCCTAAAGTACCTGACTCTCTAGGAAAGCCCACCTCTGTAGTCTACTCACGCGCAAGCACAGGCATATGCTTTCATTGTGAGCAGCAGGCAGGACGGATGCTGCCAGGGCTGAAACCCCTCTTGCCAAGCAAATTGTTTCCAGATTCTGGGTGCTCTGGTGTCATGGAGTTTTGATATGGTCAGAAGCAGCCACCTCTGTCTGATCCATTTAATGCCTTTGTTTCTAATAGAATTTAATGAGTTTAATATAATTTTACAGTAATCGCAGCACTCAGAAGGCCAAGGAAGTTAGACTAACCGCTATAAGTTTAGACCAGCCTGGGCCTGAGATAGACTGTGTTTTAGAAAGAAAAAAAATTAAATAAATGTGCATAATTTAGTCTTTAAAAATAGCCAAGTTTAACAACTGGTTGGCAAATTTTGTGAAAGTTAACAACTGGCTCTTGAGAACTGACAGCTCCCCCCTTCTTATGCTGCAGAGCCAATCAGATTTTTCCAGAGCGCAGCTTGTGTCTCCAGCTGTTTGGAGGCTGCAGTCTGTGGCGTGGTTCTGCTATTTCAGTGTCCACTTCAGATCTACAACCTCTAGAATCCTCATCTCCTCTTGCATGACTCAGGCAAGTTTTGCTACAAACTGTAGTGCTCCCCTGAATGCCTCACAATGCTGGGAGACCACTGTCATTCCTTAGTGTACATTCTAAGAAGAGTACCTCATGGGGCTTCTGTCGGTGTGTGAACAACACAGAGGGAACTTACACAGATCTAGAGCTCCGACCTCTTGAAAGGATTGAGAGGAGGTAAGGCTGAAAACACAGGAAGTCCCCATTGTCACAACACCACACTGTTTCACAGTTAACTTCTAACTAAGCAGGTGTACATGCTAAAATGACAATTAAAAGTATAGTAGTCAGGTTAAGCCAGTGGCACAGTGACTGATCTTCAAGCACTATGTAATACACAGAACTGAGTGTGCTTGATCTTTATGTGTTGGGAGCATGCTGGGCTTCACACCAGCCTCAGCACAGGCTTGTGAAAGCCGTGTTCTAACTGGTTTGGAATGACTACCATATCCATAGGCTGGAGAAATCTGTCAGCTCCATTATAATCCCACGGGATCACATCTTTCATAAGAGAAATGCCTTTGACTGTAGTCTCAGCTAGCCAGCAGCTCACAAAGTAGATTCTGAGTCTCCCTTCTNTCAAACCTCAGCCTGAAGGTTAATCTCTTGATGTCTGCTGTTTAAAATCCTTGGACTCTAATAGGAACAATCATGTTCCTTGAAGACTTTTGTAGGCAGCGATTGTTGCTGTTCTCAGAGTGATGGTGCAAATGTCTTATTGCAACCACGTGCAAAGGCTGCTAGCAGAAGAGGGTGAGCTTGAGCACGGGGACAGTGGTTACAGCCTAGTCACTGGCTCTCTTCTTGATGGACCTATTTTCCTGACTATGCACTCTGATTTTAACTGATGCAATACCCTCCTAAACTGACTGACTAATCTCTTTCCAAGCTTTCTCTCATTTCCCACAGGTCTGGCTCACATAGGCCTCTTTGCTTGGGTGATGAAGCTCTTTCTCTTTTTCAAGTGTCCATGCCTGTTCTGTGCATGGTGAGGAGTTTGTGTCCACTACTATACAACTGTTCAAGTTTTTATTTTCTACCAGAAAAGGAGAGAAGACTATAGATTTTCCATAGATTCTTGGCCATTTATCAGATGATCTTGTGGTCATCTGTATGGTATAAATAAGAAAGGCTTGGCAAGCAGAATTAGAACAGAGTTTTATTCTTGTCCAAATAATGCTTTCCTCATGTCTTCAGTAACATAAGCAACAATAGGCATATCTTTTATGTATGCACGAATCACTATACATATACATACATACTCCATGTACAATATATTATATGCATGTACACAGATGTATTTATTATATTTCCTACGTCCATGAAATATTTAACACTGGATAAGGCTTAGGTGTAGCTCAGTGGAAAAGCTTGCGTTTACCATGTATAAAGCTCTAGGTTTAATCTTTAGCAANAAAAACTAAGCTAAACCTAAAGTCCAAGTGGTCACTGTAAAATCTCAGTATCAGTTCCTGAATGTGTACAACTTGAGTATTATTTTATGCTCTGATTCCCTTGCTTTTCTGTCATAGTTTGTACTCCTAAGTGGGGAACAGACTGTGTTTCCTCCGCCACTCAGGAGTTTTTCTTTGTTCCTTCTTCTTCCTCAGCTACGTATTCAGGTTTTCCTACACATATTACACGTTGTCCATACTGCAGTAAGTTAAAGCCATTCACTAAAAACAGAAGAGGGTGAACAGTAACAAACCCCAAGCTCTCAAGGGCTGCTCATGTCTAGGATGATTCAAGCAGCAGTTTTCCTTTATAGGAAACAAAGTTTGAAGTTTCACATTCAGATGTAGCCTGTCGAAAACACCTGGAAATGATTTCAAAGTCACTATCCTAATAGGTATCACTTTCAACCTAACCATTACTGGCCTTTGAAATATAGAAGCTAAAAACAGACTGGACAGATCAAATACTATAGATAAAAGCATTTTGAAAAGCATACAGCCCTATGAAAACATAAGGTGGGGGTGTTAAAAATGGATTTGGACATGAAATCTCCCAAGCTCACTCATTTCAACAGTTCCCTAACGTTTGGAAGAAAACAGAAAGCAGGCAGACTTTAATCCAGATCCAGTTCAGCATGGTACAGGGATCACTTCAGGCCAGCCGACTTTAATCAAGCCACTCTCCGTCCACACATGACTGGAAACAAACAGAGGTTTGGTCACATGCCACTGTTGTTCACTCAAGGCCACTGTACTCACTTTCTTAGAGGCCAGTTGGAAATTATGTGATTAAATTTGAGTACAACTTTTTGAGAGTTGTGTGTGGTCTTTCTAACAAAGAGGAGCTTTATATTTGTGGCTGACTTAAAGTCTCTTGCCTGTAACTAATCAATTGGTAAAACAGTNGCAGTAACAAAAGGGCACATAAAGCAAAAGAAATGTTAATGTGTTAACTGAATATACAACTTATAGTTTATTCTCATTGAGCAGATACAGGCAAGAATATGGAAGAAAAGTATTGCTTTAAAAAAAAAATCAGCTAATGAGCACTGGTGTTCTCTCTCTAAGCCACTGAGCTACATCTCCAATCCATCAAAACCTTTAAAAACTGAGGCTGCTCAGGCAAAGAGCTTTAGGTTAGGTTATATCTAAAAGAAACAAATACAGTAAGAGAGGCCAGGTGTTTTAAATATCTATGAAACCCTCCGAAATAATTCAAACCTAGGCAAACCTTTCTTTCTACAAAAATGAAGTTCACAGATACCAGTTGGTAGTAACCACTGTGATACGATCTCAGCGCCCTGTGCTTACTAAGTGCTTGAACAAACAGAACCTTATTTGGGCTTTGCAACATCATGAACTAGAAAGCCCTGGCATACTGATAAGAGGATTAACTACAGTAATGAATTTGAATATGTGTCAGAACAGAATGTGATAAATTGCCCAAGGGTAGAGATTATACACTAAGTGTTTCTCGCCTCTTGACATTGTGTGAGCAAGAGCTCAATACACATCTATTGCGCTGAACCAAATGGACAATACATCCAATGCCACTTTCATCAAACAAAGGAAAAGGGAGTGCACGTGTTGGCTTGCTCACGCTATGCCAGAGAAGTGGCTGCAGAGATGACAAGACTTCATTTTACTTAATGATTGAAAAAAAAAAAAAAAACCTTTGTGTGTGGGAGTGTGGCCATGTGCATGTCATAGTGTGTGTGTGTGGTCAGAGAGTAAACTCTGGATTCTATCCTTGCTTTCTATCTTGTGGGAGAGGGTCTCGTGTTTGCCGGTGTGTATGTGTGCTAGGCTAGGCTGCCTGCAAGATTCAGGAGATCTCCTGCCTCCAGCTCTCAGCCCACCAACAGCTCGCTGGAGCACTACAGATGCACACACTGTATGCAGCCTGACCTGGGTTCTCAGTCTGAACTCAAGTCATCAGGTTTCCACAGCGAGCACTCGACCCGTGGAGACACCACCCCAGCTCTATCTTAGTATTTCCACTGTTGTGATTTCTGTGGCAAGCATGGACTGTTTTTGAAATTCGCCAGTGAAATAAAAATAAAAGTATATCAGCTAAACTTGTCAATAAAGAATTGATATTAATTTAAAAACAAAAGCCTCAAATTACATATTTTGGTGGGAAACAAAAGAGAAGACACCTGGGGATTGTGTTGTGGCTGGATCACACTTGACCCCAAATTACTGTATCCTAAAAAGGCAGCGTAGTGAAGCCAATAACAACATACANTGGACTCAACCCACACTTACGGGATACCAGCAGATGACAGGCAGTGAACAGTGCCCTAGTGANTTCAAATGTACAGAATATCTGAATCTAGTTTGCCTAAAGTATGCCTTATATACCTGAACTGCAACCTCATACTTTGAACAGTGGAATAAAATGGCATTTTCTCATGATCAAAAGTGTTTACCCTGAGAGCCTGAAGCTTTATCACATTTAGCAACAGTTAGCTTGTCCTTATTTCCCCTAACCTGGAGGCACTTGGCTGGTGTTAAATCTGGCCAAGTAAAAAGATTCATTTATCAGGGACTGCAAATGGCCTATCAGAGTACAGACCAGATTCTGTAACTCAAATTCTACAAAAGGTCATTCTTCCGTCCTTGGGCTCATACCTGACTGATGGTTACGGGATACACCTGGCTACTGCAAATAAAGAGAACAAACTCCTGGAGAAACACCACTCAGTCAGCTAAACATGCTCATCAAGTCTTCAACTTCAAGAAGTCTTCGTATAACTCTCAAATTATTGTCTAATTTGTTCTGTCCCACACACTTCAAGGCCTTCTCCTTCTANCTCTGGGATACTGCTGGNACCAACACTGCTGGTGGGCACAGCAGCCACATCAGGTTACCCCCAGTCTACCTCTGCCTTGGCACTTAGCAGCTGTATGACCTCAGAGGAGAACTTCAACTGAGGGTCCTACAAGCCCAAGTGGTGTTACTAGGCAAGCAGACATGCTGAATGGATTCTTTTCCAAATGTAGCCTCAGTCAATAGTAGTGGAAANACTGAATATCCTCAGCCCAAGCTCAATCCAGGTCCCTTCCCTGAGAGGTTCCTATGCTGTTCATAGAGGAGACCAAATTTCAATATTAGAAAGCCAGAATACTTCCTAAGACCCATCCCACAAGTTCTTTATCAGTAACTTTTTGCTTAGACACAAAAAAGAAGTACATGTCAGTCTCTGAGAATTTATGGAATCTACATCTTAAGTTGAAATATGATGATGGATAACATTTTAATATTGACTTATGTCTACGGGATGATNTGAAATATGTAAAATGCAGCAATGAATAGTAACAAAAATAGGAAAAGCCTTTTAAGAGTTAAGACAATTAGTACGACCAAAGTGTGCTTGAGGCATCAAAACTAAAAAGGGCTCANTGGGTAAGGGTATGTGCCGCTAACCCTGATGACTTTTCCCTAGTGCCCCCTCCTGCCCCCATGGTGGAAGGAGAGATAGAGAGATCTGACTCCAGTAAGTTGTNCTCTGATCTCCACAGATGCACTGTGGAACACACAATAAGCAAATATATTTTTTAAAGTTTTTTTTAACACTAAATCTAAAATATATCAGTCCTAACAAGTGTGATCACACAGAATTCATCAGCCAAACCAGAATTTTTAAGAGTGAAAGGACACTATTAATAGCTTCTCCAGGACAACAGACATGAACCAGGTACTCTAAGCAAGACATCATCATGAGGTCTTTGGCTTTGTAAAAAAAGCAGGGAGTAAATGAGTCCAAATGCTCAGCTTCCTCTGCACAGCCCCACACCCCGATTTCAGAATCTAAAAACCAACAGGGCACAGTGAAGAAAACGGAAACTATGGTATACAAAATGTCTACATACATATAAAGATAAGAGCTATTTGGAGCTGATACATGTCAAATTTTTCATTTGGTAATGATTCTCTCAGTCTTAGAACATTTTTTACATAATTTAGAATTCCACAGCTGGAGCTTCACATTATTTCTGAGTTTGCGACAAACAACCACCTTCTACCTTTTGGGTTTTTTTTTCTTTTTTGAGGTAAGACCCCATGGTGTTGGCCTGGCTGGCCTGCAGCTCACTGAAGAGATCAGACTGGCCTCAAATTTGTGGCAGTCCTCCTGCCTGTGCGTCACTACACCTGGCTGCTTGTTTGTGTTAAAGGACAGTTTTATATTATGGAGTGAAGTTAATATACTTCATGCCAAATATAGTCCTGTTTAGAGTAAGGGTTGCTTTTCCATTNTGTCATCTAAAAANGAACCAGGAAATATATAAAAAATTATACACATATGTAACTTTAAAATACCAAAGTCAAAACTAGAAAACACAATTTCTCTAAAGAGTAATTTTGAAAGATCTGAGGATGCCCAAGTTATATCACTTGCAAACAAAGATGTTTCAGGTTGAGAACAGTGTTGGAGTACCCTGTGCCTAGTCAGATTGTGTGTGTGTGTGTGTGTGTGTGTGTGTGTGTATACAAAGCACACTTGTAAGCACATATGCAAACACACATCTAGCCTAGCTGCTCATATGAAGTTCAGCACTATATTCTTGCAGGTAGCTAATAAAGGATGGACAAAACAGTGCAATTTGTTGGGAACCCTGTCTCATTTTTTTCTTCCACGAACAACAATAAATGAATCACTCAAGTTTATTGTGAAACTTAAGAAAACAAATATGGCACACTGAATATCCAGCATAAATTAATTACTAAACTAATGATGCTCAGGTATGGTTTAAAACAGCTTTGAAGTACAATTCTAATATCAGTTAACAAAAGATATATAAACAAGAGACCAATTAAATAATTTACTAGAAAGTGAGAAGTTAGTAGTTATTTTTGAAAAATTGAAGGTTTGTGGCTTTGAAGAAAAACAACTATCATGCAATAAACCTACTAATTGCTGCTTCTGTGGAGACCTAAAAGAAACTGTTGCTGTTTTCCCTCCAGCCTAGCCCAAGGGGACAGTGATTTACCTTTGATTTTCAAAGCATATCTGATTTCTTGCAGCCATTAGAGAGTCAAATAACAAAGAGGATTTAGATANAGCCCTGGGGGACAGCAACAGGGTCTTCAGCTCTGCACTTGAACCAACAGACCCAAACCCTCTGAAATGTGGTCATCAGTGCAGTTATGTATTGACTACTGCACAGTAACAAATAGTCATATGGAAAGTATAAACAAAACCAGTGACAATGTGCTTCTAATTGCACAGGAGACGGAGCATTAGCAATATTTTATATTCTGCCCACTAAGCAGCATGCATTTTTATAAAGCTTTTTCCAACTAGAAACAACTAAAGGAGTCATAACTCATTTTCCAAGATGAAGAGGAAACCAACGGGGAAGAAAAGAGACCACTGAAACCACTCTTTCAAGAATGGGGCAGGGGGATGGCCAACACAGATTGGAGTGGCTGCTTTGAAATCCTTCAGGTTCAGACAGCAAGCTACACTAATCTCAGCTTTTCCACATGGACATAGTCATTTCTCTTCTCTTTTTAAAATTTAATTTTATTAATCTTTTCACCTCCGGTAATAAAATGTCTGTCTTCCATATACTGCTGTGGGTTATGTGAGGAAAATGTTTATNGAAATGACACTGAGGAATTCTGGAGTGTGCTCACAGAACTGCAGCCTGGCAACTCTATCAGCACTTCTTGCCCTTCGAAACAGCTCAGCACACTTGGGAACAAGGACCACTCATCTTCCTGGTGGGTATGTGTATAGCACAGGCTCCTGCCAACCAAGTTCTTTGTTCCTTTTTCTGGTTTGATGAAAATCTGGAGAAGGCTGCCCCCTTGTGTTCATCTTGGTGCAGCTGCACTTTAGTGGCCACCACTAGTGCCTGTATCATCCAGAGGTCTGGGAGCACAGTCCTGGATCCCAATCNGGGCCACTGTAATGAGACTTTTTGCTGGGGCTTTTAGAGAAGCAGCAGGAACTCTGATTTGCCCAGGTTTGGGACAGCTGTTTTGGACCTCTCTGGAGGCAGAGCCACTTTATGTACCCAATCAGGATAAGGACTACCTTCTTAAAACTCCAGATAGAGTGATCCCTGTCCGTTTATGTCTCTGGCTGTGTGAAGGTGAGCTGAGACAGTCCACACTTAGAGCAGAGGGCAAAGAAGGTACTGAAAACAGCAGAGCAACCAAACAATGAGAGGATGGCCCAGAACACGGGCAAAGGGGAGGGTGAGAGGTTCCTGGAGGTTCCCAAGGAGAGATGGAGAGTTCCAAACGATCACCAGACTCAACCTTCCTGTGTGGATGTCCTGAATCTGGACACTCCTTCAAGGCGAGCTTGCCCAAGGACCCACAGCTGGGATAAGCAGTGTTGTTTCTCCTGTCAGCAGCCAGGTACCCCACTGGCTGCTGAGGTGGGATCACAAGTAGGAATGGCCTACAAATGATTTGGAAGACTAAAACACAGAGTGAAAAATCCACCAGACAGTACAGTGAGCATAAAATGNATGTATATGAGCAAATGATCTGGCTAGGGAACTAAGCCACAAAAGCTTGTCCTTTCAGAACAGACAGAATTTAATGTGGGAAAGAAGCTGTCTTTTTTTTTTTAATTTTCTTTTTTTAAGTGACTAAATGCCAAGAATGATTTAAGACTGAGGAGATGGCTCAGCAGATATTCACAAACATATGGATCTGAGTTAAAATCCCCAGAAAAGCTGGTCATGGTGGCACATGTACCTGTAACCCAGCACTGTGTGGGATAGACAGGTGGACTGCTGGAGCTTGCTGGCTATCAGTCCAACTCCAGGATCAGTGAGAGACTCAGTGTCAAAGGCTTGCGGGCAGAGGATAAAAGAGCAGGACGTATATCCTCTGGCCTCTGCATATATGCACTGGCACACAGACCCACATGTGTGCATCTGTCACCCACCCGCCACAAGAGATGCTTTATATCCTTTCTACCTTCCTCTAAGTCTCTCCACCCCAAATCCCAAGTCTACAGAAAGATAGAGATTAGGGAAAGGCCGTGTCAACACAGGAAAAGGTCTCACGCAAATGCCAGACTCTGAAAAATGGAACTACATTAAAGGCCGCCCAGGTGCTTGAGAATTAATTCATGCTACTAAGACAGCAGGTGGTCTCTCCAGAAGTTCAAAATAAGAGGCCCTGGGCTTCACAGAGAACCTGCAGTGAGACAGACCAGGGCAGAAATCACAGGCTGCTGCCTGGTGGCTCAAGTTGAGACAGTTGGTCTAGAAGCCACAAAAAGAGGGGGGGGGCATTTATATGAAAATAACAGAGGCTTCTTCCCCCAAAGAGACTAGCATGAGGGTATGCCACTGTCTAAAATACTCACCTGGAGCTAGGAGACCAGAATGACACAGGCAGGGCTTAAGCTGCACACCTCTGTTCAGTTCCATGTCAAATTACAATTTCACCCATGAAATTATTATCTACTATATATGCACATCTATACATGAATGTGNTTATGCATATATAAAAGTCTAAGCATTATACATTATGCTGCTAACACACCCAGAAATCACTTCTAGAGAGTTGACCTCCATAGTCTTACATACTGAACTGCAGAGAAGAACATGATCATGACTGTGTTCTGCAAACAAAATGTCTTAACATAGACATTAATGAACTAGACAAACAAAAAGGATTTCAAGCTCATGAGCAAGAATAA
>LZPO01066298.1:507598-529325 GCA_001675575.1 Neotoma lepida
TGAAGAACAAGCCAGTAAGCAGCACTCCTCCATGGCCTCTGCACCAGCTCCTGCCTCCAGGTTCCTGCCCTGCTTGAGTTTGTGCCTTGGCTTCCCTCAGTGATGGACTGATATGTAAGCCCTTTCCTCCTCCAGTTGGATTTGGTTATGGTGTCTTTTTCACAGCAACAGAAATCTAACTGAGACAACAAAAATAATCGAAATCAAACAAAGAAACTAGCAAAATAGAGAAATAGAGAATAGAAAATATAGCCTTGTAGCATCACCAGTATAATGGGATTCCCNTCTACCCTCACTTTTTGCCTGTTGCAGTTCTGGATAAGGAGCCAAGGATCAGCATAAGCAATTTTGAAAATTCACTAATAACCAAAGTGGTAGTAAACATCAGGGAAGGAGCAGGAAGATGGCTCAGATGTACTGTGCGTCTGGAAAACCGTTAATCTGAGTAAGTTTATAGGTTACCTTGTCCACATTCTGGAAAAGTGGAGACAAGCATGTGAGCTACACAGCGCAAAATGTCAGAAGAGCAATACAAGAGAGAGCACAACTCCCCAATGCATGGTAGAGAGAGCTAGGGAACGTCAAGAAAGACACAGTGAACCTCATGGCCCTTTGGGCTACAATACAAAATAATCACCAAGGCCAACCAGCACTCCAGACTGTGACACCTGAGCTCTACTAACCNAGGAGCACTCTGCTGAGGAAACTCAAAGGGTGCTCCAAAGAGCTTCTAGGACAACTGCAGGCTTACAGTGCTTGAGACCACACTCTCCTGTTAAGAGATTCAGAATGTCCCTGCTCAACAGCCTTGCCTCTTTCAGCCCAGATACCAGGGGAGGAAGAAGCATTAGTTTCAGTGTCTAATTGGAGAATTCCCAATAATCTCACCATGGCTCTGGGGATTAGATAATCTTATTAAAACACAACTGCCCAGGCATGATGGTGGATGTCTGCAATCTCAGCACTTGAAAGGTAGAGGCAGGAAAATGAGTTCAATGCTACCCTCAGCTACANAGCAAGTCTGAAGTCAGCTTTGGCTACCCAATACCCTATTCTTAATAAAGAGGGAAAAAATACAAAGAGCAAAACAAAGCTACATAACTATCTAAATCTCCTTCAACAAGAAATGTTCCGATTAAGAAACAACTTNNCTCTTGCCCATCACCTTCTAGTATTTCTTTTCATGTGTGTGGTATGCATGTATGTGCTCCCCTGTGTTCAGGTGCACATATGTATATGTGTTCTTGGACTGGTTGTCCAAGTACACCATATAATGTACTCTCTATTTTATTTACTGAAGCCATCTAGTGTAGCTAGCCAGCTTGCTTGGGGGATCCCATCTCTGCCTCCCAAATACTGGACTACAGAGAGACTGCCATGCCCACCTGACTTTTATGTGGCTTCTGGGGATCGGACTCTGGTCCTCATACTGGTGCAATAAGCCATCTCTCAGCCCAATTCTAGTATCTTTATAATGAGGAGCTAAGCCTTCATCCTTTCTATGTTCTTTATGTGCCTAATTACACTGTAAACTTTGAAGAAGNAGATGATGGGCAGTAGGCAGCTTCTGGCTGCTCATGTTTCCTCCCGCCTAAACTCAGTGACTGCATCAATGAACTCATCCACTCAATAACATACACGGGACACACAAGAGCAATTAGGCATTGANACTTAGGAGGCCCAGTCCCTAAAGGAGTCTGCNGTTAGCCCTCCTGCAAAATCAACACAAGTGACNTGCTAGGAGCTGTAACCTTGGTGCTCGCCTTTCCTAGTCAGGGATGAACTGATAGATCTGTTCCTCTACACAAAACCGGGAAAGAGGGACTTACTTTTAAAAGAACACAGTATGTTTTGTTCTAAGGAAGAACTGCATGCTTTCAACGCCTACTGCTCTTAATATAATCCTGGAGGTACAGACNATGACTTCCTGTGCTACTGTCAGCTTACAAACATTAATCAATACATTGCCTTTTAAGAAACTGTACTAAGACTTTGTATTTATGAAGAAGATTTCTCTTCAGAAAGTCATTTTAGAAGTACATGCTGGGTTTTGTAGTTGACAACATTACAAAAAGAATTCAAAACTTCATTCTAAACCTGTCCCCACTTAGACGACTGTTTNCTGACCAGGTATGTGACTGTTCACAGTAGACAATAGGATAGTAGTTGTTAACCTGTGAGCTGTGATTGCTTTGGGAGTTGAACGACCCTTTCACAGGGGTCACCTAAGATCATAGGAAAACTCAGATATTTACATTATGATTCTTAACAGTAGCAAAATTACAGTTATGAAGTAACGACGAAATAATTTTATGGTTGGGGAGTCACCACAACATGACTTAGCATTAGGGTCATAGCATTAGGAAGGTTGAGAACCACTGCTCTAGGACAACAGGATTACTACTGTCTACTTCCTCCTTCATCTCATGTGTAAGCTACCTCCCAAACCTGCCAAGCTCCAGCACCGTCTCCANGACCTGACATCTCCCAAAGGTGTGCTTCCACAGTTAAGCTCCAACCCAAACCTGGGGTGGGCTCTGACACTAATGCTCCCCCCAGGAGCTACAGGGTTCCCGTGCTGTTTCTCAAGTAAGGGGCTCTCGGTGTGATCTCAAGCTCTCTTGAAGAAGCTCCACAGNTTCAGTCTTTGTGAATCACTGGGAATCAGAGGGAGTGCACCTGGTTTCTTTCCTCAGCACTGTTGGAGAATGTCTTTCTAACCGCCTTCACCCAACAGAGTANTAGTCCTGAGAATGTCTGCCAATGGCCCACTTGAAGTTTTTAAATAGACAAATTAAATGACATCTTTTCTGAATTGTAAAAGCCTTTCAATCTCCATACGTAAGTATTTCACTTATGATTTTTGTTTTGTAGGTATGACTTTTGGAAGTCTATTTATCAATAATAATATTTCCTATGAAAATAAATGGTAATGGCCANGACACTAACATTTTGCCTTTTGATAGTTTTGAAACAAAATGAGGCTGTACACACCAATGAACCTTACAGCAGCCTTCCTTGACCCTCACCCCACAGCTGACAGAGTGAAGGGAGGTTAAGTGCCTGCCAGGTGTACTAAACTTGTTATTAAACTACTCTAGCCAGAGCAGATACACTGGAACTTTAACCAGAACACCCCATTTCCAAACCATACACTGTGCTTTTCCCAACTCAGTTCTATGGAATAAATTTTACAAGACAGAATCAGCAAGGTGAAGAAAACACATTAACACTATTACCCACGAATGTACATATGTGTGTGTGTGTGTGTGTGTACATGCTCTCAAATAGGAAACAAATGGTATCTAAATAAAAGGTAAAAAGAAAAATGAAAGAAATAACATAAGCTCACTGCCCAAAGACACAGGACATTAGCAGCATCTGTTTACCTGTCAGCCTATCTCTCAAGTGAATTACCTTGACCTTACTGTCATTTTTTTATAGACACATTTGTATCTAAACAATCATCTGCTTGTTTTCAATTCATTGTATTTGTGAGACTGCCCCAAACTGATAATATCATTCCTTTCACTCACGTATAACATTCCATTTCATAACAACAATATAATTTGCATCTACGGGCATTTAATTTGCTCTTCTCTCACAAACACCAGCACTATTCAGATCCTTGTGTGNTCCTTTCAGCATCTGGCTATCACGCATCCTTCAAAACATATCAACAGCTCCACAAACACAATACAAGGTAGTGCCAGATTTTCATATTTCTGCCTTCTATTGATTATGAATAAACATTCTGTTATGATTTTAAAATGCATTTGAGTTACTTCTATCTGTCTGCCATATATATTCACATTTTAGATCATAACNAGAACATGCTTTTTCACCCAACATCAAGTTCCTCTTTTCTAAAAGACTAAGCTGTGGAGCTTTCATAAAAACTGCCACTACTCAAAACTCATCCTTACTCAAGTTTNCTTTTCACAAGCTAGCCTCAGGGTCTTAAAAGAAATACCTCTCCCTCAGGAAATATTTTAAAAAATTACTTAACACATTTATACCTTACCATAAAACTTATCTTTAAAAGACAATGTCAAATTGAATTCCAAATGAATGCATCAATTTATGCATTTGAAATTATTGAAAGGAAAATCTGTTTTTATCAAAAGACATTGATGGTATGAACCATCAATGGTATTTTGTCAATATTTACAAGCCATTTACAAATGTCAAATTATTTCCCCATTTTGAGATGAGAGCTATAAATACTAAGAACCAAGATTAACCATCTCACCATCTGTCTCCTGATCTTGACTTTTACTTGGTCCATTACTGTCCCCTCTCTCCTGTTTCCTTATAGCTGAAACTTGACCTGTTGGTGTCTTGTTAATTTAGCTAAATTCCAGGCTCTGGCCTCCCTGGCCTGGTCAGTGTTGGCACAGCAATTATGTCAACTATTAATTATCAACCACACAAGTATGCTTCTAACAATCTTTGGAATGGACAGACTTGAAGTCTAATCATTGTGCTTGTGTTCTAAGTACAATTACTTACTTCTTTAACTACTACATCCAAAACACACTTGGACCAAAATTATAGCTGCAGTTCAAGAAACAGCAAGCCTGACAGTTGAGTTTGCAGGAGGTTTCTCAGTGGCATGGTGTAGTGGTATTTGCTCTGCCCATGACCTTGGGCTATACAGTCCAAAGGAGGTGGTGTTTCCTGCCGTTGTATGTGACCTCTTATAAGGAGCTGGAAAGGGTCACCCCATGACCTTGGGCTATACAGTCCAAAGGAGGTGGTGTTTCCTGCCGTTGTATGTGACCTCTTATAAGGAGCTGGAAAGGGTCACATACAACGGCAGGAAGCACCACCTCCTTTGGGCCCTATAGCCCAAGGTCATGGGCAGAACAAATACCACTAAAGTATGGGAGCCTGTCCCCACTCTTGAAGGTGTCAGTAGCATTTCTTCCAAGTTCANCCTAGGAAAGCTTCTAGTTGTCTAGGAATAGCCTCTAGGCCCCCATCTCCACCCCCGACTGGCATTATGCTCAGGCCAACCTTATATTTCCATATTTATGTGATGCTTGCTGGGTTTCACATCTCCACTTCTTCTGGGAACCTAGTGTTGCTCCATCTTAGTCTAAATACAGTATAATGATCTGCTATGAGGGCTCACTGTATTTCTCCTTCCATTACCATGGTACTCCCTCCCTCCCTCCCTCCCTTCCTCTCTCACAAGATGCTCCTGTCTTCTGCACTGTTAAGAGAGATTAACACTTTCCATCACTGATCACTTAAATTTTTCACTCTCTCTGTCCCCTTCCCGTTGACTCCACTATTTGTGATACATTAGCCTGCTTTTTCCCTTAACCAACAACTCCAACTACTATTTGCTCATCTTCCCCACGGCAGGCTCCTCTGCTCTTTAGGCTTCATTTACATCTTCATTTCTACACGTCAGAATGGCTAAGATCAAAAACACTATTTTGGAGAGGATGCACAGCAAGGGGAACACTCCTCCACTGTTGGTGGAGTGCAAACTTACACAGCCACTGTGGAAATCAGTATGGCGGTTTCTCAGAAAATTGGGAATCAATTTACCTCAAGACCCAGCTATACCACTCTTGGGCATATACCCAAGGAATGCTCAATCATACAGCAAGGACACATGCTCAACTATGTTCATAGCAGCATTATTTGTAATAGCCAGAACCTGGAAACAACCTAGATGCCACTCAATTGAAGAATGGATTAAGAAAATGTGGTACATATACACAATGGAGTACTACTCAGCAGAGAAAAAAACAATGATATCATGAAATTTGCAGGCAAATGGATGGAACTAGAAAATATCATCCTGGGTGAGGTAACCCAGACTCAGAAGGACAAACATGGTATGTACTCACTCATAAGTGGATACTAGATGTAAAGCAAAGGATAACCAGACTACAACCCACAGCTCCAGGGAGACTACCTAGCAGGGAGGACCCTAGGAGGGACAAATGGATCGCCCAGAGAAGGATAAATAGATGAGATCTACATGAGCAAACTGGGGGTGAGAAGGGGTAATGGAGGGCAAGGGATGGGGGACGAGAACATAGGGGGACGGGAGGTTNGAACTGGAACAGGGACAGAGTGGGAGAGTAAGNAAAGAGAGATCATGATAAACGAAGACATCATGGGAATAGGGAGAAACAGAGTGCTAGGAAGGTTCCCAGGAATCCACAAGGATGACCCCACCTTAGACTATTGACAATAGTCAAGAGGGTACCTGAACTGGCCTACTCTGGTGATCACATGGATGAATACCCTAAATGTTATCATAGAGCCCTTATCCAGAGACTGATGGAAGCAGATGCGGAGATCCATGGCCAGGAGCCAGGCTGAGCTCCAGGAACCCAATTGATGGGAGAGAGGAGGGATTCTATGAGCAAGGGGCATCGAGATGATGATGGAAATTGTACAGAGACGGCCAGCCAAACTAGTGGAAATGCATAAACCGTGGACAGATAGCTGTAGAGCCCCCCATGGTACTGGACTAGGACCTCTGGATATGAGAGACAGTTGTTTAGCTTGAACTCTTTAGGGGGCCCCCAGGCAATGGAATCAGGACCCGTCCCTGGTGCATGAGCTGGCTTTTTGGAGTCCAGTGCCTATGGTGGGACACCTAGCGTAGCCTTGGTGCAGGGAGGAGGGTCTTGGTCCTGCCTCAACTGAATATATCAGGCTCTGCTGACTCCCTATGAGAGCGAGACCTTGCCTTGGAAGAGGTGGGAATGGGGGTGGGTGGAAGAAGGCTGGGGGGTAGGAGGGAGGAGAGGGGGATCTGTGGTTGGTATATAAAATGAATAGAAAATCTTTTAATAAAAAAAGAAGAAAAAAAGGAAGAGTAAAAGAGGAAGTTGGTGTGATAGTGCACACCTGTAATCCCAGCACTGAGAGACTGAGGCAGGAGGATCATAAGTTTCAGGCCAGCCTGGTCTACACATAGTGATATTCTCAAAAACCAAAAAAGAATAAAAAAGGAATATATCTACTCTTTGGAGATGGAGCAGGGCTCCTACCTAAGTTCTCAACTATGGTCTGGGGGCAATTCTTAAATTAGGAAGTAGTGTCCACCTAACTTTTCAAAAGATACATGTTCACAGCCATGTACTTCAGTCAGTGAGTATGAGAACCCAGAGGCACAACTTAGCCTACATGATAAGCACTTATCAAACATAGAGCAATAATCAAAGCTGAAGTGACAGAGAAGGAGATGTCGCCTTCCTAGAACCTGCTCAGTGTTTTCTAGGGCTGAAGGGGCTGAGCATGTCCCAGTGCCACCTGCAGCTATAGTCCACTGGTGGGAAAGTGCTGAATTGGCGTACACATAACAATGTACTGATAAGACTAGGTGTGGTGGCTACTGCTTTAATCCCAGNACTTGGGAGGCAGAGGCAGGCAGATCTCTGTGAGTTTAAGGCCAGCCTGGTCTACATAGCTACAAAGTAAAATCTTGTCTCAAAAGAAAAAGAAAGCTATATATAAAATTAAAGGCATTCAGTCAAAGTCATATTAAGATTCAGGACATACATGCTTTCAAATACAATAAATACAATACAATAAACGAAACAACTCTTACAAAAAATAAAGGATTTAACAAAAATGAGCAAATTAATTTAAAAAGCTGACATATAAGAATCTCACTTTGTAACCCTGACTGACCTGGAACTCAGAGTGCTGGGATTAAAAGCATGGATCATCATGCCCAGTGAAGACTCACTCTTTAAAGGNAGATGGGAAACCAACATCAAGGTGATCAATCAGTAAGACTATTTGGAGCAAAGGAAGAAAACCTAAATGGTACAGAAACAAAAAGGTTCAACAGCCACAGACAGAAGTAGGCTAAACACAGCAGCTTTCACAACGCTCACCACTGTACTAGAGATCAGGGTGTTGGTCACTTGGTGTTCCAAGCTACAGTGCCCCATATGTAGTGAGACATAGTCCTGTCTCACTAGAAAGAGAACTGGTTAGCACAGCTTCTAGCACACAGTAAGCCCGCACAGACATTAGTTGTTAATGTCATCATCACAGCCAATGTTAACAGAGGTCTCTATGACCCCAACAATCAGTCTTATCATCTAGGCCAGCATGAGCACTGACAGAATGACTAGGAAAAAATACCCAGGTGGTCCACAATCAGCCAACACTACTTCATCACAAACTTGATAACCAGCCAGGGACAGGTGGTTTCATGGAAATCAGTATCATGAATTTTAAGAACCAGATAAGGCTTATGACACTTGAATTTTTTCCCAGAACTAGAAAGAAAAACACTGTAACTTTGATTTGTTTCATATATCTACTCCACATACAGCATTTATATAGCTTGCCTGAATTTTTAAATTTACCCATGTATAGCTTGTGTTATATTTTAAATTTTTTTTAATGTATTAGGGCATTGCGCTTTCTTTAGCCCCCAAGGCCTTGCACATAGTAAACAAGCAGTCTATTACTGAGCTACATCTGCAGTTAGGAAAGTTACTTTTCTTTTTTTTTACAATTAAGCATATATAAGAGGCATTACATTAAAATTTAGGAGAAAGTTTTATAATCAAGAACTCAGATAAGAAGATACAAGCAGAATCGGAAGGAAGGTGTNGCATTCCAGACTCACATAGGCAGACACAGTATGCACCAGGAACAGCTGGCTTTACTGGTAAGAGAGCTACTTCAAACCTGCAGAAAGACAATCTGCACATTACACACACACTGACCCCAGTCTTCTACAGCATGGCTACAGAGTCCTGGGGTACGGCTAGCACAACTGATGATGTGAATTTTATTGTCATTTGTTTTCAAATNATTTAAAGGTAAATGCCTGGCTGTAGCTAATGGCCACCAACCAGACTGTGCAGGTCTGGAAGGGGAAAAAGATAGAACTTTCCTATTTGCTGCTTTCATGCTACTTAGGAAACACTGGTCAGTTGTCTTCATGATAGGGACAGAAATCTGGATAAGACACTAACGCTGAATCTAACATTCTATTAAAAGAATGTATGGTGATCAGTGGCTGGGACTTTTCTCCAGGATTGCAAAGGCAACTTAGTACACAGAAAATTAACTATAATTCATGACCTTAGTGACAACAGGAAAGCCTCCAATACTCCGCTGTCACAGTGTGAGGATTCATTGGGACATTCAGTCATTCCTAGCCTGATGATAGCTGCTGAGTCACAAGTGAAGCCGAAACACCAGGGACATCACCACTAAAGCCAGGAGCAGCACACACACCCACTGTTATTTGCCACCCTTTTTTGGCAACATGAAAGTATGAAGAAATAAGATATAACCATTACATAAAAGGAAAATTTGTAAATCNTTATAATCTGTAAATAAGAAATTATGAAAATCAGGTTAAGCTATGAAATGTAAGAGACTACTAAAGCTGTTAATTTTTTGTTGATTAAAATAACTCTTTCCAATCAAAAATGCTGATAATAATATACATTGTAAAAAATTCTTAAGAAGTCAATTTAAAGTATTATAACAGTATCCCAAGACTTAAGGCTAAGGCCACATAGTGTTGAGATTTCCTTTGAAATAAATCAGGTCAAACTCACAGGTAAAATCCTTCCAATGTTTCTTGTTTCTTGGTTACTTCACATAAACAGAACATATTCGCGCACTCTCTCTCTCTCTCTCTCCTGTCTCTCTCTCTCTCTCTCTTACACACACACACACTCCATTCAACCCATACTGATCACTGATACTGATTTCCTATTGGCCCAGCAATCAACCATGGTAGAACTAAATCTGTTCAGAAAAAGGCTAGTTAATATTTATTATTTTCCTTATGTTGTGAAAAGAGGAATATCATGTTTCCTCTCAGAATATGTCCCTGAACTTTTAAAGGCTCAACCATATGGAAGAGATCTACAAGAGTATATGGAAAGGCCAAGGATTTGGAATTCTAATTCAATTTCCCCTCATATTTTAGTACAAGCCTGTAGCAAACATTTATTTTTAGAGATATTTTCAGTGGGGAATTTAACAAAAGACTATTGTGTGCTTGACACAGTTAGGTCTCTTTGGTTCCATCTATACCAACTATACAAACATCAGGTTGGAATTAAATGACTTTAAACTTAAAATCAACTATTTCCAGACTACAAATCCATTCCATACTTATCAGCACGTGTAAGTTCTGAAGTGAGTTACAGCTGAGTTCAAATGTGAAATCTGCAATTGTGAGGGTTCCCGTAAAAGAACTTCCCCATGGAGTCCGACTACCTAATANTGATTGTCCAAGAACGCCATATAATGTTTTCATTTCCTCTTCTAACCAAACAATTTTCGTCTGCACCCAATGAACTCACTGCTACATGGTTTCTAATGAAAAGCAGATGGCCATCAGCCACATCATTTGCCACCATTTTCTTATTAAATAGGTCTGACATTTTCTGTAAGTGAACAAAGTCACAAAGAGCTCACAGGCCTTCCACAATCACCGTGAACATCTCTACCTTCATTTGTGATGTGTATAGATAGGTCTATAAAATGCAAAAGCAAACAGGAAATTATCTGTGAACAGTAGTGTGGTGGTTTTACAGCACTGTCCACAAGTCCTAGACAGGCCTCTCGTTAAAAGTGAGGGTAAAAAAAANCCCACTAAAACCAGATAGATAGTTAGTTCTCTTTCTTAGAATATGGGTCATGATTCACTTCTAACAAACAGGATGTGGTGGCACGAAGCTGAAGGCTGTGGAAGGTATGCCACAAAGGTGACAAAGCTCCCAAGCTGGATGCTGGGACATACTCATAAAGATAATTTAAGGAAAGAATGATGTACTTCAGCACAGTTCTAGAGACTGCATTCGACAAGCATTGGCTCCATTGATTCTAGGCCCATGCTGAAGCAGAACATGACAGTGGGACCACTAAGAGGGGGAAGCTGTTTACCTCATGGTCTGGAGGAAGGGGAAGGTGACAGTCAAGACAGACTTTAAAGACACATCCTGGTGACCCAGTCTCCAGCATGACCCATCTCTGAGAGTGGTTACAAATTCCCCAAGTAGCACTACCAAGAGGAGCACTACCAAAGAGAGGAGAACCACCACCAGCAGGAGCACCACCACCAGCAGGAGCACCACCACCAGCAGGAGCACCACCACCAGCAGGAGCACCACCACCAGCAGGAGAAAAACACTTAAGGAATGAGCCCCTGGGGGTAATTCATATTCAAAGTGGAACAAACAAAACAAATTCAAAGTCACCTGCAAAGCCTAGTTACTCCCAACCAAGGCCACAGCCCAGAGGTGGCATCAGCCTCCAGCACTTGGACTGAGAGGCTCTTCCTACAACTCTAGCCCCTAGGCTCTGAGCTCCCTCAGCGGACACCCATGGAACACACACACCACCCACACCAAGCTAATGCTCAAACTGCAGCTGCATTGAAAAAAGCCACCTTTATTTTAAGCCACTAGGCTTTAAGGTTTATAATGCAACAATGGGAAATTGGNACGTGTGGATTATTCTACCCAATTAGCTGGCCTAATTTTTCATTTCCAACTGTAAACAATGAAAAACTGTGTGGATACACCTGGTTTTAGTCAACGTACCCTAGCAACGCTTCACTGTCCTTAGCTACCAGCTAGCCTTCTCTGCTACCCACCTTAAAGATGAAAATCTCTCAGCCTCCTCCTCCTCCACGCTCGCTAGCTCTAAACTGCTGCTTTTATTAAACACCCTGGTTATAAACTTATGGCTGCTAACATATGCTGTATGGTTTTAAATCAATGAACAAATGAAATTTGCCTGAAGAGGTTGTTCTAGGTTCTAAAGCTGCAAATCAGTTCATGGTGTTCTGATGGAGTCATCTGAATGGGTCATCAGGCCCAAGTGACCATGTCAAAACAGTTACTGCTCCTTCTAATGAATACTGGGAGGGAAAATGGCCTAATTACTGAAATAAAGTTTATCTTTAAGAACCACAGGCCCGAGAAGTTAGAGGCTTAGAAGAGACCCGGATATAGTATTGTTCTTTTCCATGGAGATATTGACAATCCAGGTAAAAAAGGCAGAGGCAGGAGGATCTCTGTGAGTTCAAGGCTNGCCTGGTCTACAGAGTGTGTTGCAGGACAGCCAGGGTTATACAGTGAATCCTTGTCTGGAAAGATCAAAAATAAATAAATAAAAATAAATAAAAAACTTTCATGATATAAATATGAAGAATTTTAAACTGACTGCATTTTGATGGGATATCAGCTTGCTACAATACAATAGGAATGTCAAATTCAATTTTGTAGGTATTTTATAGTTTTGTTAGTATTTTATAGTTAGAATAAAATGTACTCCATATATTGCTATTTAATGTTCTGTCTTTCTCGTTTTAGCTAAATGAAAAATATAATAAATGAGTCGACAGGAATCACAGAAAACAATTAAGTTAGCTGTTCTGTTTCTACCAGAGGAAACAGAACTGTCAGTAACATTAGTAACTANGGCAGTTAGTTCAAATCATTTGTAAATCCTTAGGCCCAGCAAGGTTGCATGAGCAGCTAGGAGCCAATATAACTACTTGGTGGGAACTATGGGCAGAATCTAGGAGTCTTTGTTCTTGTCAGTTATGCAGGGGGCTCAGTTAGATTTGGAAACAATTACTGTCTGTCTCTATTTGGAGGGCAAATCAAAGAGGTTAGCCTGGCTCTAATTCCTAATCCTTTTGGGGGATGATCTTGCTTGTCGATGTGAAGAAACACAACTTTAACAAAGGGGACTCAGGAATCGCTAGGCAACAAGAGATGAGGGGCAAGGGTGGCTTGGCTGGCAGTGTAAACCAGTCCTCTTGAAAAACATTCACGGCCCCAGTATCCCTATCCTCAATCCTGGGCCTCCCTTGCAGTTAGCAGGGCATATGACAAAATCAGAGAAACAAGACTGTACACCAAGGTCGTCACCAAGAAAGCCCTTTTACCCTCAAATAAAAGCACGAATCCTGTTAGGTGGCTGTAATGATTTTTATTTATCTACTTAAGTGGATGAGAAATGCCTAGGAGGTTTAGTAAAGCAAAGCCTGTGTTTCCAGAGACAATCAGATCATGGAGGGTTCTGACCTAAGGAACACTGACTCCTGGGAAGAGAATTCTGGAAGGGGGGGCCTGCTGGAGATGGGCCATGCGGGCAGTGCCCGCCCATGGAGTTCTGTCTTATCCTTCCTGTCATGGCTTCACTCTTCTTCCCATCCACCAGGGTATGAGGCACTCTGCTCTGCTTCCTGGCTACCACAACTTCACACCACATGCCCCTGCCACCATGATGTTCTGTCTGCCAAGGGTCCAGAGTCAACAACAGTCAAGGACTATGACTGAGTGAAATCTAAGCATACAGGAAATCCACCTGGCTTTTCCCANTCAATCTACTTCAATCACAACCTCAAAGTTAGGTGTCCCTTTGGGATATTCTTGAATAGGCAAATGACAAATAATGTTCAGTTATTTTTACCCACCCCTTACCACAACTCCCCAATTTTTAGAAAATAGTGTGTGCGCGCGCGCACACACACACACACACACACACATATATACATACACATTTATACATACACACACACATATATATATATACATTTATATATACACACACACATATATATACACATTTATACACACACACACACACACACAAAACCTGACATGCTCCTATCACTTCTACTGGAGAAAACAACACACTGGGCCTTAGGCAGAGGCACCATCATAAAGGCCCTCCATGTTATCCACATGGTCACCAAGGTCATCTTCCTTTCACCAGACATCAGGCTGAGCTCTTCTAGGTTATGGGTCCATTTAAGAAACAAAGGGGGGCCAGGCGGTGGTGGCCTACACCTTTAATCCCAGAACTTGGGAGGCAGAGGCAGGCGGATCTCTGTGAGCTCAAGGCCAGCCTGGGCTACCAAGTGAGTTCCAGGAAAGGCACCAAAGCTACACAGAGAAACCCTGTCTCGAAAAACAAACAAACAAACAAACAAATAAACAAAAAAGAAACAAAGGGGGTCTAAGCCACAGTAATCCCAGAGGACTTAGGAGCAGAGGTGGTGTTCCCATTCTCCCAAAGTTCTGATGAAGCTGGCTGCAGTCACTCACAAAGCTAGATCTATCATCAGCTAGATCAAAACTTCAGTGGTATTTTCCAATGTAGAAACAAAAGAGGGACTGGGGAGAGGCCAGGAATTCTACTAATTCCATGTCAAATAAAAAAAAAATTAATGAATTTTTTAAAAAAGAAAAGAATACATCTCAGCAGGAGCAAATTTGTTTTGGCAAATTTCTTAGATTAAAGCCCACAAAATCCAGGCAAATCAGTAGCTGTTCTAGACCAATGTCCTAGATTTAACCAGGGCTTCTCATCTAAGCAGGCACTGAATGAACAGCTCCACAGCTGACGAGGACCATATGGCTCAGAATCCAAGTGCACAATGGAACACAGCATTCCATGTCCTGGTTCTGACGAAGAATGTGCCTCAAGAACAGCCTTAAGAGCCTCCATGGATTCTGCCACAAGTGCAGGAATCAAGCAAGGGACAAGGAACAACATACACAGAAAAATGAATACCAATCAGTTACTTTTAGAGGCAATTCTCAGTGGTAAGCAGCACTTGGGTGGGGGGTGGTGTGGAAAAGAGGAACAGGTTTAAACAGACCAGCCTAACAAAACAGCTTCCAAAATTTAGCATCAAACCTGTAGACCCAGAAATGTTTGGTCATCTACACTGACTTTATATGAGTAAGAACTCTCTTTTTAGCTTCCAAACAAATGGCACCCCCACGTAAGACAGAACATCACCATTTCCTTAAGGAGCACATATGCTTGAGCTAGATATCCAAATTACTGACTCATGCTGGTGACTCAATTATACTAAGTTAAAGACTCTAGAAAAAAATTATAAACTATGGAAAAAGACAGGCTATTCTCTTTGAAAATGTCACTAAACGCCTCATGACGTTTTGGACAGCCTTCAAGGCTGGAGTGAGTGGAGTAGCCAGCAGCACCCTACCCAGCACATTTCCGGGGGGNACTTCCTCCAGATCTTCCAGCTCCTTTCCCATCAGAAGATACAGGTTCTCCAGAGTACAGCATGCCATGTGGGGAACAGGAGGCAGGTCCTCTAGCGGAGCTGAGAAGCCTAGTGGNACCTGCCAGAGAAAAAGGATGGAAGCAAGTGAGGAGACAAGTGAGGTCTCACAGCGCCCTCAANTTTTCAGCCAGTAGCAAGACCCTTTGTCTACCCAAAACACACAAAGCTGAAATGNTATTTTCTATTCTCCATGGGTTATGATAAAAAACAAGTCACATTTGATGAGTAAGTTCTGAAATACTAAAACTGCTCACATATTTAAAAGGTGTCTAAACCCCCACCTAAAAGCTTTGAGGTTAAAACATTCTTGCGTGACCTGGTAGCTAGCTCTCCTTCTGCTGGTCCAGAGCCCCTTGTTAATATGGATTAGCATTACTCCATGCAACAGTTCTCATGACTATACCATGTTTGTTTCAACACTCATTATTACCATTATAATTTAAAATTGTCAGGATCTTCTTGATAATGTTCTGAAAAATATTCAGCAAGAACTGTGCTACTGAGACACGAAACTAATCAATAAAAATGCCATGAAAAAGCTGAGCTAGGTAGGTATGCCACATGGTTAATCTGAAAGGGAGCATATGCTAAGTATTAGGAACGCTGAAGAAAAGACAGAACACACATGCATAAAACCACACACAAGAACAGAGGATTTATGAGCCCCCTACTTCATCATTTATTCTTAAGGAGACAGACATGAATGATTCAAGGTGTGAGTTTTGTGAGTGTTCAGATATATGTCCTCCATATCAAGTACCCAGGAAGTATTTCAATCAACCAATCATCTTTGGTGCCCACAGGCCCGAGCTAGTACTAAGACTGAATAAAATGTCTTAGCTCTAATATGTTTTTTTTGTTGTTGTTGTTGTTTTTTCGAGACAGGGTTTCTCTGTGTAGCTTTGGCGGCACCTTTCCTGGAACTCACTTGGTAGCCCAGGCTGGCCTCGAACTCACAGAGATCCGCCTGNCTCTGCCTCCCAAGTGCTGGGATTAAAGGCCTGCGCCACCACTGCCCGGCTAGCTCTAACATGTTATCAAGACAACNGACATCACAAACACAGAGTGACCGCCNGAAAAGGAGCAAACCAAGAAAACTTACGGAGGCTAAAAAGAAAGGGGGACTTGGGAGCCTAAGAAAGAGATGGCTTTCTGACATGATACATCTCAATGTCCCTGTTTTGTACAACGCAACTCTCAAGAGCAGCTCTAAAGACAACATGGCAGGAAATCCAAGTGTAAGGCACACGCCAAGCCCATGGCACAGCCCTATAATCCAGGGACTTGGGAGGCTGAGGCAGAAGATCACAGCTCAAGGCCTGCCTAGGCTACAGAATGAGTTCAAGGCTATCCTAGGCAACTCAGTGAGACCCTGTCTCAAAATAAAAAGTAAAAAAAAAAAAAAAAAAACCTGTGGCTATAGCTAAGTGCCTGCCATGCACAAGGCCCCNGGTTCAATCTCTAGAAATCCGTGCACACATAGCACATGTCCATGAGCTGCACGAGCACGCTCGCTCTCCCCCACCTCCTCTCTCGGAAGCACAGTCTTCCCTAGTTGATCCTGCAAAGGAGACCAGCCCATCAACACCCTGACGACAGCAGTGTAAAACCCAAGGACACACAGCTAAGTCAGACCCAGCCCCTAAGTCTTAGAAAGTATGAGCTGATAACCTATACTTTTCTAAACTGCCAGATATGTTATAATCTGTAACACTCAGCAACAGAAAAATAACACAAAGAACATAGGTAGGATCTGAGTAGGGCTAACTACCACAGTAGGTCTGAATTTTTTTTTAAAAAGCATATTAGACTGGGATTCCTGTGGCTNTGACTCCACGGAGTCAACTGTCTTTTGTGTGGCTTAGCTGTCGACACATAAGCAACCAGTTCCATCCTGCAGTCTCAGAGACAGACGATACACAGATGGTGACCAGGAGTGCCCATGGCATTTGTAGCAGCCGGTAAGTCAATGCTTCAGAGAACAGTCCTTATACCNGGGACAGTTTAGAGTACGTGCCTCTCAAGCTAAGAACTACTAAGCTCACAGCAGATGTGCAGGCTCTAACACTTTTAGCTTCCCACAAAGCACAAGTGTCCGCACACCAAGTACTGTGCTCTGTCCACAGCCTAGCAAGGCCTGCCTAACCATCACGCAGCACTGGAGAGAATGATCTGCCAACAGCAGGGATGAGGGCAAACTTTCTCCAGCCGCTCCCTCGGTCTCCTACCTGCATCTAACTGTGCTCTCCTGGTCACCTACAGATAAGCTGCTTCCAAGAGGCCAGGTGTTGATACGCCTGAGGGGTCATGTCACTCACTGTTGAGTTGCTTCTTGCTGGCCCTGCCTGGCTCTCTGGTGTCTTTCTCATCCAAGTTCAATCCCAATGCCTGTGTCTTGCATTCCCTGATAATTCTGGCCTATGGACTCTTCAGGCCCTTGCTCAAGCATTTCTCCATGCTGGCTGTCTATCTGCTCTCAGACAGGCCTGAACAGAATCCAGGCTATGCAGGTGGCACCTCCCACCTGTTTGCTTCCTATACCTTCTGCCTGAATCACTGGGATTCTGGGTCTGTAAACTTCTTGAAGACTGACCTTTGCCTTGGCTCCAGAATATCATCTCCATCTGCTTCATNCCTCCATCCCAAAGTGATTCTTACCTTGCTTGATGTGCAAAAAGGCCTGAAACGCTGNTCACTGGCTTATATGGTTCCCAAATGCTACTATGGGAGCCATTTACACAAAATGTTACCAGCAACACAGCAGATGGCACAGGAACTGGGGTGCCTTTTGCTCATTCACCTATTCTCCACCACACCCAGCCAGTCTGGAAGTCACCAGACCCTTGAAAGGACGCCTTTGAATTTTACTCCTAACTCTTACCCGGTGTAAAAACTCAACAGGGCTGTACTTGGGTCCTAANACAAAAATTTTCTGTCCTCTTCGAGCTATGCCACTGAACACACGAGCGAATGCAATAAAGGCCTCTTGGCTGCTTTCTTCTTGGGGCACAGGTTGAGGGCTAACACTTGCCACATTTGGCTCATCACCTGTCAAACACAAAAAGATATTCAGTGCCATGAATGCTTACTTCAACCCAGGAACTGTTTGTACATACAGAAGAAATAGTGAATATGAGTATTTGGTCCAAGAATACAAACAATATTGATAAGAAACTATGACGAAAGTTCAAAGGTAAGGGATAATGCACCAAGTTAAGCAAAGATGTCAAGTATTTTACACCAAAGCCTGTTTAGGAATGCTGTACCTCTTGGCTCATCTCCTTGGGGACTTGTTTCAAGGACATCTCCATCCTGAGTGGGACCCTGGGGTGCCTGTCCCTGTGCTCCTGCAAGCTTCTCTGCGTGTCTCTGTCGTGCACGTTCACGTCTTTGGGCCATTTCTTCTTGAGTGAGAGGCCTACAGGACATCACAGATATGTTATGATTTGGCAGCACCAAGCACCTCTCAGCTCCTTCAAGAAGAACAAGGGCTCATATGGCCACAGAGGTGATGATCAGTCCCAAGTGCCCCTAAGCAGAGGCTTCTCCAAGTTCCCTCCAGCAAAAGCAGTAACTGGAGCAGGCTCTCTGGCCTGCTGTATCTCCAGCAGCTCTGAGCTTATGAACCGGTGCATAAGTGCCCATGGCCCCAAGCACCACCAAGTGCAGTTACATAAAACCTTTCACAGATACTCAACAGTTCTTCTGGGAGAGGCCAACAAGGAGAAAGAAGAGAATGGCTAACAGGCAGCAACACCTGGAACACCCTGAGAAGTATGCAAAACACCACTATAAGAATTGAGGTTTTCTTTTTTAGTTCAAAAGTATGTCTTCATGGAGAATGAACGTTTACAAGGAAGGCTGCCATGTCAGGCTGAGAACTCATAATTCANCAGCACTAAAAGGTCTAATTAAAACTAGCAGCCACTATTAGACACAGGAGATATTCAGAAAGAAAAGGCAATGTGTAAGTGGGATGAGTGTTTGCCAGGGGTCAGTCTGAGCAGAGGGAGGGGCCATTAGCAATAATGGAATAATGGTAATTTTAATTTCATGAAAAGTGACTCTCATTTCTATCAGGATAGAGAAGGTACGTGGAGCTTTTTTAATTAATTTTTTTCATTTATTTTACATACCAACCACAGTTTCCCCTCCCTCNTCTCTTCCCGTTCCCTCCCCCCACCTCCCCTCTATCCACCCCATCCACTCCTACTTGGAGCTTTAATAATGCAAAAAGCTCTATAAAAGGTAAGGTTGAGGCTAGGCATTTAGCTTTGGAATTTGGGCTTGGAAGGGAGAAACCAGGCAAGTGGAGGGTCCCCAGGACTGGTCTCTCTTTCAAGCAGACATTCACATGAACCTCCCTGCATGTTCAAGCCTTACACAGATTAATACATACTGTGCCCTACACTGTTACAGGCACTGGGATGCTAGGAGAGGGAACAAAGCAGGCAGAAGGAAATCCACAGGAATTACTCAAGTATATTCTAGACACCCAGTATTTATTCAGAACAAGGAGGAATTATTTGCAAGAAAACAGGACTCTGTGAGGAAGGAAATAGCTGAGGANAGTTGAGTTAGCTAGGTTACAGACAACCACCACTTCCAGAAAGGAGAGCATCCACCAGCACTAGAGGAAACCAGAGGTGAGAATGCTGACTGGAGACTGAATGTTACACTGGCACAGAGATTTGGTTGAAAAAGGAAAAAAGCCAGGAACAGAAATCTATCTGGCTTCAGGCTGTCATGCACAATGACCACATTCTGGCCTCTGATGCTGGTGGGAGAAACGGGTTGGCAGAGCAGCTTGCTGCAGTCAGTACAGGTGAAAACCATGTTATAAGGTAGCACAGATAACAGAGATCAGGTGACTCAAAAGAAGAGGTGTCTGTCTGATGTAGCATCTAGCTACTAAAAGCTGGTTCTCAAGGAGGAAGCAGAGCCATAAAAACCAGGAACAATAGGGCAAGTCTGCCCAGAAAACTCGAGTTCCTTATGAACTACAGTTCAGAACAGCAAAAGCAATGCACAGAATGTACAAAGTGCCAAAAGGCTGGAGCTGCCTGCTTAGAGATACAGTGGGTGCTGAGTGTTGACATGCAGGTTCTACAGAGCACTAGGGAAGACACAGGCTTTGAAGCCAGGCAGGTTGCATTCAAACTCTTGTGCAATTCATCTGACTATGTGACCTGGAATACATTATTTTCTAAGGCTCTTTAATTTCTTCANAAGTCAAACGGAAACAAGAGCTGTTGTTAGACCCAAGTGGCATAGCCAGTGGTGTTACAGGGATATCATAACAGCTTAATGAACCGAAACCAATTGCCAGTTCCACAACTGCAGAGGTAAAGCTTGACCTGAAACGTGGCTACCAGATTTGTGCCTCAGAGACAAACAAAGAGACCANCAGAACAGAAGAGAAGGCCCGCCACAATTCCATACACAGAGAGAGTGCAGAGGCTTCACGTACAATACAACTAAGGTGGAATAGCTGACCATGAGGGCAAAGCCTGATTGCATTCTGCAGGTACCCAGCAGCTTTTCCAACTTCTCCTCATCATACATCATTACTTAGTGTATGCTAATCTACACTACAGGAAAAGAATATTCTGCCCTGGCTTATTGCATTTACTACAGCAGAGATGAGAATGAGATCAGTTCAGCCCCAATGGCCAATGTCATCAACTCAAAGGCAAGTATAATTATATGAAAATATCAGCCAAAAGACAGAAAGGAACAAGGAGGGGATGACAACTTTACTCAGATATATTTGCAAACACCATATGGTATAAAGTAAGTATTAAAACTAAGTGAAATAATCTTATGGAACAGAATTGATTGCTACACCAAAACACACTAAGATATGAAAGACTATTAAAGAAAAATACTCAGAGGAGACATAATGAAGAAGTAGAGGAATAGTTACCATTATTTACTAGAAAAAAGATAAAGGATGAGTCACTGAAGAATTTTAAGTGGTAAAAAAATGCATGTATGTTCTTCAATTCTTCAGCATTCTCTAGTGTCTGAGATAGTCTTAGTGGCAACACATAGAATCTCCAAAGATGTTTGAAAACTGTCACTATTTGGAACATTGAAAGCTGGACAGCCTAAATACACAGTTACATATTCATTTTTACTCATCACTATTCACTTACTGGGTTACTTCTTTTACCCACTCACTGGCTCACACATTCATTCACTCATTAATTCTTTCATTTCTCTTCAAACCAAAAATTCTGGAAGATTCTTATGTTCAAACCACTATAAAAAAGCTAAACAAACAAACAATAAAAAAACTCTCACACAACCTTTCTCTTAAAGAATAAGGTTTTATTTGAAGAGAAGGGACTCTAAGATGAGAAAGAGCATGAGGAGGACAGGACTCTGCTGTTGAATAGCACAAGTGCCAAAGAAGAGACAACACTCTCCTGAAACACACTGCTGGGGGTCGGTTATGACAGGACAGACTTACTTCATCGTGATTCCCCCAAATCCAGACACCTTATGATCTCCACTATACCTCCATATGATTTGTGGAATATTTATTTAAATGGACAAATATTTTTCTTAAGACTTAAAATCTCATCATATAAAAAGAAAAACTATCATGACATAAAAATAAACATAAATACACATTAAAATAAG